>JAADXB010000628.1:0-11315 GCA_023337495.1 Pythium diclinum
GTCTAAGTTTGTGTGTGCGTCAGCGGCCTTCTACGTGGTCCAGTCGCTCGCGAAGCCGCGCGATCTCGGCCTGCATGTCGTCCGTGAGCTGCGCCCACTTGCGCATCTCGTGGGTGCTCATCTCTGTGAGGTCGTGGAGATCCATCTCCAGTGCACTCTTCTGCTTGCGCAGCGACGTTCGCTCCTGCAGCAATTGGTAGATGATCTGGTCTTTGATCCTCAGTGTCTTCTGAAGCTCGTCCACCGACTGCGTCGGCCTCGCGTCCTTGCTCCTGTCCTTCTCCTTGGCCTCAGACTGGACTGATGCTCGTCGCTGACTGTCCTTATCTCTGTCTACATCCCTCTGCCTCGACTCGTTAGTTCTTGTCTGGCGAGAGTCCAAGCCGTGGCTCTCGTACACTTTCATCGCCAGCTCCCGCGCGTCCGCCATCAGCTCGGGCGCTCGATGCAGGAACTCCTCCATCTCTTTCGTCGACGCGTCCATGCCTGCACATCATGTCATTTCATCAGCCAGCGCTTGGCATCCTCCCTGTCCTCTCCCCTCACGCTTCGTACCTTTGCGGAGCTGTCGCCGTGTGAGCCGTAGGATCTCATCCACTCGCTCGCCGTCGCTCTCCAGCGCGTCATATCGATCGACGAGCTGGTTGTCCCACGCCGACGCCTTCATTCGCGTCGGTCGGAACGCGAACGGATCCTCCTGCGAGCGTGGAGACCGTGGTGAGGACGCCATGCGCGCACGCAGTCGATCCATCTAATCATACTCAACGTCAGTCGTCTCCTTAAAGCACAGTAACAGCAACGTTACTCACCGCTTCTACGATACGCTCGCGCTGGACCTGGAGCTCGTCCTTGCAGATCTTGCGCAGCTCCCACAGCGTCGCCTGGTACGCCGCTCGTACTGAGGTCGCGGGCTTTTCTGCTTCAGGCGGACGCGCCGCTGACCGCGACGAGCGTGCTTCCGACTGCTTTGTATCTCTTTCAGTAAGAGACGCCTCAGTCGTTGGGACTGGTGGTGCGGCAGCCTCTGTATGGGCGCTCGCGTAGCTCAGATCGTCCACGAAGCCGCGCAGTTGCGTGCGGAAGTCGTTGAAGAAGACGAGGAACTTGTCCATGGACAGCGTGCCGACGTGGTCTTTGTCGTAGCGCTCGAACAACTGGCCGGCCTCGAACTCCGAGTTCTTGTCCGAGCGCTCGTAGCCCAGTGGGATCCCCTGGGAGTCGGTCAGCGACAGCGGCTGACGCGGCGTGAGGAAGCCGCGCGGGTGCAAAGGCGGCTGCGCGTAGTCGCGGAGCAGATGCAGGAAGTCACGGCGCAGCAGCACGCCCGTGCGCGCGCGGTCGTACCGTCTGAAGAGCTGCACGGCGTCGGCGTCATACTGCTGCTGTGGTTGCTGCGGCAGCGGCGCTGGACTGGGCTTGGGGGTCTTCTCGCTTTCGGCAGTCGGCGTGCTTCTCTTCTTCTTGCTGCTCTCCTTCTTGTCGGATTTCTCTTTTTCTTTTGAGCTTGAGCCACTCTTCTCCTTCTTTTCCTTCACATCCTTATCCTTACTGCTCTTCTTCTTCTTCGTCGCCGCTGCATCAGCCGCAGCCTTCACCGTCGGCATCTCTTCCACTTCGTGGCGTCTTCAAGTTGGTTGGCATTTCCGCACCGTTTCGTGAAATGGACTCAGAAATACCGGTTGCATGCCGGTGTTTTTTCAAATCTGAGTCGGCGATCCACCCGATCAACTTTTTCGCCAGCTGGTCACCACGTGGTGGACCGCCGCTCTCCTCTCCCGTCCTCTGATTGGCTGAAACTCCCATCCCCCACAGTTACGCCAGTCCACTGTTCAGCTCACAGTGTGGACTGACTTCCTGAGCTCTGCAACGAGGAGCTCATTTCCACGGACGTCGTGTTCGTAAAGACGGGCGGCGTTTCTGCTGGTGGGTGCCGCTTGCTTTTCTGGACTCCTAGGGCAAGAAGGCGCGGTTAGTTGAGCGAGCAACCCGCACATATCCCAAGGCACGCTCGATGGCGACGCCGATGCCGACTCCAGCGACGCGCATGACTGCGTGGCGCCGCGTGACGGCCGCGCTGTGCATCGCGCTGGCGACGGCGCAGCACGCGCAGGTAAATGCGCAGGCAGCGAGCGATAGCGACAGTTCCAGTACACCAAGCAACGGCGGCAGTAGCATTCCCTTCGGCGTGGGGGGCGTGGCGACGAGTGCGCCGATCAACGGAAGCGGCTCGAGCAACGCCGCCGTGCAGCCACAGACCCACACAGTGACGCTGGACGAACTGCGGTCGCTGGTCAACCGCAGCCGGAGCGACAACGGCGTGGCCTTTCTGAATCCTTTCTCGAGAGTATCAGCGTCGACGCCGACTCCGACGACGGCGACTTCCACCCCGGAACCGACCGCAACGAGAAGTAACAGAAACAACAGCAGTAGCAGCACGAACAGTTCGACGCCGGCGCCGAGTACGTCCGCACCGTCAGCAACACTCGCGAATGAGACTTCAACGGCAACTGTCGTCGACGGAACCGACCGAGTGGAGGGCACATCGCCGCTCAGTGACTCAGCGTCATCATCATCGTCATCGTCATTTCCAGAGGGATTTTCGCGGGCACGCGCGCGTCCGAACGCAGGACGCCCGACTGAGACGCCAACGCCCGCGCCACAGGACGACGACGAGCTGTGGTTCGAGAGTCCGTCGCCGTCGGTCTCGAAGAAGAGCACCAACGCAATTTCGTTCGACGTCGTACGGCCACCGTCTTCGTCGTCGGATAGCGGTGAAACGGACGCCACCACAACGACGCAGGCTCCTAGCGTGACCCCAGCAACGCAGGCACCAAGTACCAGTCCCACGTCAACTCCCCCAACGACACCCACAGTGACACCTACGACGAAGCCTGTGGAGCCAACTACACCCACGACGACTCTGCCGTCGTCTACCGCCCCAGGACGAGAAGGACAGAACCCGAACTTGGCACCTGGCACCAACACCAACACCAACACCAACACCGCTGCTCCCTCCGACAAAGGAGTCGCATTACTGGCTGAGGCAGCTCCAACTGCCCCCGCCACGGGTGGTGGACAACCAGGCCTCGGCCACTCCTCCTTTTCAGGCGAGCCAACGGTCGGCCACAGTAAGAAGGGGAACTCGACGACTGCAGGATCCAGCAGTAGCGCCGAGAGCACGGAGAGCTCCAACCAGAGTGGCAGCAGCCTTTACAGCATGGGCACTGCCTCCATCATGTCGATCGTCGGCGTGATCGTCGGCATCTGCGTGATCGTCTCACTCTTCGTGCTGATCAGTCGCCGAAAGTACGAGAATGACGACGACGACCATGATGTTCTCAACTACGGCGGCGGCGGAATCAAGTTCAACTTGGATGGCCGTGGAACCAACTCCATTGTCCGCCTCTCCCCTACTTTCCTCATGAACGACATGGCAGCTCCAGCCCCAGGCCAACCCATGGAGCCTGACTTCGGCTCGATGTCCCCACACCAAATCATTGCCAGCAACCGAGGCCGCGCCCCCACGGGAGCCGTACCAGAGCAATCGCCTGCCATTATGGAGAACTTCGCCCCTCAGCAGCGCAATTTGGCCAGCGAGGGCGGCCCGAGTCCCAGCGCCTTTGACTCGACAGACGACTTCTCGACCCTCGACAGTCGCGGAAGCGATGGCTGGAGTTCAGTGCTGGAGTCTGACTTCGACCACCGCTCGGCCTCGCGATGCACGCGCGACACGACGTTCAGCAACATCACCATGTCCCAGAACTACTCGGAATTCAACCCAGCAGACCTGCGCAGCGGAACGTTCCGAAGCACGACGGCACCCCGACGACCAGGAGGTGACTCGGCAGGCACGTACCGCAGGACGACGAAGGGATCGTCCCAGGCGCCAGAGTACGACATCGACGAAGAGACGGCCTCGGTCATGTCCTTCGACGTGGATGAGGGCAACAATGTGAACGACGCGCGGTCCACCGGAGCCTCGTCGTTCCGCATGTCCGGATACTCCGACTTCCGCTCCACAGGCCAGAGCTTTGACCAGTCGTTGCGATCCACAGGGCCGTACATGTAAGTTGAGCCGACCACCGAGTAGATCGCGAGCGCGTCGTGTGTTTCTGTCGTCAATATGTACCCTAGCGTCGTTGTCGTCGTCGTCGTTGTGCCAGTTTTGTCGTTCCTCGTAGTAATAGTTGGCAGATCATAAGAATCCAAATGAACCAAGCAGCATGCGTGTGTGTGGTTTTGTTTCTGTCTATTCCAGTGTTCAGTTGTGCTTTTGACCTGACGACTACTACGAGGCCAGTGGCTTACGAGAACGACGCGCGGTCGTAGACGCTCAGCGGCACCGACTTGGTCATGAGACGGAAGTACGCGAGCTGCGAGTCCGTTGGCTTGTCTGCAAGTCACACAAAGCATGAATCAGTCTCACGTCCCTACACACATCAACAACAACTACTGCAATCCAACAACGCACCGTGCAGGAAGTGGACCTGGTTGTAGTACGCGACCACGCTCTTGAGCTCGTCCAGCGTGTACGGACGCATGGTCACTCGGTGCGCGCGGTAGTCCACCTGCTGCTTGAAGTGGACCTTGGTCGGGAAGTTCTCGGTCATGGCGGCCACGAACACGCCGTTCGCGAGCTTGCGCTCCTCCACCAGACCGCCCTCGCGGATGTCTGTCAGCGTGTCGATGACCGAGATGTCTCCCGGCTTGACGTCCACGCCGTCGTAGCCGAACACCGTCTTGCCGAACCACGTGTTGTACTCGTCCACGGCGATCAGCACCGGGAACTCGGTGACCTTGGCCAGCTCGGCGCGCAGGTCCACGACCGCAGCGCACGCGAGCTCCTCGTCGCGGATGCCGTTGACCACGAGGTCGCGCAGCGTGAGCGTGGACGCGTCGTACTCGGCGACGTCCTTTGGCTTAGCGGCGAACGACTCTGGGTAGTAGCGGTCGCCGTAGTCGCCGCGCAGCTTGATGGATCGCAGCTGCTCGCCGTGGCAGTGCAGGAACTTCTCGAGCAGCTCAATGCCGTACGAGTCGATGTCGTACTTTCCGTCGATGTATGGCGACGGGATCACGTACGGCGCCTCGAAGCACCACGAGCGCGCGCTCGGCACGTAGAGCACGAGCCAGTCGCTTTCACGCGCGAACTGCACGATCTGCTGCAGCGCCACGGTCTTGCCGCAGCCGCGCTCGCCGTCGATCACGTAGGCGCCCGACGTCTCCTTCTTCGTGGTCTCCCAGTCTGTAACACAACGCGTGAGCATCCACACACTCACATAATATACACACGAATGAGGAGGACGCACCCTTGAGGGCCGAGAGGATCTGCTGCGTGGTCTCACGCAGCATCAAGTGGCGGTGGCCCACGAGGTCGAACATGGACTCGACGCGCTTGTTGATGCTGTTCATTCACCCACAAAAAACCAAACCGCAGTCATGTTAGGACGTGCGCATAGGATCTCTTCGCGAGTGGTGACTCGACTCACCCTTCCGGCACGAGCTTGGCCTGCGTCTCCTTCAGGAACGGGAAGAACTTGAGGCTCTCCTTGTCGCTGGCCTGCAGTTGCAACAGCGTCAGTTCCACAGCACTAGTACCAGGTGCATATAGCTATGCGCTGACCTGCGAGAATGGGATCGACGCGATCACGCCGGTGTCCTCAACTGGCTCAGTCTCGGACGTCGCAGCGGCGTCGGCGTTGGCGTCAGCATCAGACGAGAAGCCGCGCGCAGCGACGGTCTGGAAGCTCTTGGTGGCGGCGAGGCGCGTGCGCTGCAGGCGCGAGAGCACTCGGGTCGCGAGCATGGTGATGGTGGATATTCCGTCGGACGTCGGTCGTGTGGCCTGCGGTGGGCGATCACCAGCCAGCAGCCCATGACTCTGTGGGCCAGAGATGCGCTGTGGTGTGCACCACATAATATAGGTGCCAATTCCTAACTAGCGTGGTGCACACTAACTATAAATCGACTCCCCCCATGAGAGTGACACCAATGAAACTGCGGAAATTAGTAGCCAGCACCATGAAGCGACGCCGACAGCTCTTCAACTCTATTAGCGTCACGGCACGCCGACGCCGCTGTATTAAAACCCATTCGACGGACGAGCCATGGGTGCCGCTGCATCCACAGCCAAGGAGGAGATCGGCGCGGGAGCCACAGCAGAGCAGGTGTCGCCGCTCAGCTGTAAGCTCTCGGACGCCGACGTCCAGGGCTTCGTGACCGCCACACACTTTTCGGCTGATGAGATCGTGGCGCTGCACGCGCACTACGACCTCATCAGCTCCAGCAAGCGCGACGACGGCCTAATCGACAACAGCGAGTTCCAGACGGCGCTGGGATTCACGGTCAAGGAGTCGCTGTACGTGGACCGCATCTTCCAGCTCTTCGACACCAACAACGACTCGTTCATCAGCTTTTCCGAGTTCCTACAGAGCCTTTCGGTGCTCTCGTCCAAGGGCAAGCCCGAGGAGAAGCTCAAGTGTGCGTTTACTTGCATTGCACTTGTGTTGATGGTGTGATGCGGTCTCACTTTGTGTGTCTGTGTGTCTGTGTGTGTGTGTACGGCAGTCTCATTCGACGTCCTGGACTTTGACCGCGACGGCAAGCTGTCCAAGCACGAGCTGCTGAGCATGCTGGAGGCGTGCATCCAGGAGAACAGCATCAACATCCCCAAGGAGTGTCTCGAGACCATCGTGGACAAGACCATCGCGGACGTGGATCTGGACAAAGACGGCTTCATCAGCTATGACGAGTACAAGCTGCTGGGCGAGGCCAACCCGCACATGCTCAACCACATCACGTTCAACATCTCGGGCATCATCGCCGACTACATGCCGGCACTGCGGTCCGTTATGGCCACTAGAATACAATGAAAAATCCATGCCTCCACGCGCGCGGAGGCGTTTCCGCCGGCGCCTTTTGATCTTTTGTTGGCGCCGTTGTCTTCTCTTCTCTTCTCTTCTCTTTGCGTGGTGTATTTTCCCCCACCCACCCACTGACCGCATCCTCGGACGTTGAAGTGCGAGAGAAGATCGTTCGATCGATGGAAGAGAAGAGAACAACAGAAAAAATGGCGCCAGAATAGAATCTGAGCAGGCTCGCGGCTAATCTTAGCATCGCTATGACGTGTCGATGAGGAGATAGATAGATGGCTCGAGGGCAGCACAGATTCGCCGCTGTTCTGAGGGGGGAGAGGCAGGATACCACCCAACCCAGTGGATCCTCGCTCTCTTGCTGTTGGCGCCGCTCGGCTGGTGGTGCGTCTCTGGTGCCACCTGGCCGGCGGTCTGCTCGAAATAAACCGTCTGAGCCCACCAGATCACCAGCTCAGCAGCTCATCAAACCATCAGACGCCGTCATTCAGTCCACAGTCCGCCCACAGCCTCCTCGTGGACGCGTCGCCTTGCTGCGCCATTCACCGCGACTCGGTCTTTTCTCCCGCCGCCATCACGCGCACGCAGTGAAGCGAAGCGACCAAACTAGAAACGAAGCCATTTTCCCGTTGAGCTCTTGGTTCGACCCAGAAGCATCGAACTTATCGAATATCGAATCTCGGGAGTGACGGTACGCGGCCGCCTGATTATGTTGAAGCTGCGCCGAACCCAGCTGTGTGGAGGGACGCATCGCGTATGACGGGGATGGAACTGACTAGAGGCTCGCCTCATCTCTCTTTCTCTTCGTGTCTCCAGTTGCAGACCACAGCAAACGAAAGACGCAGCAGCAGCAGCAGCAGCGGAATGTCGGCGAACCAGCGAGGACCGGAGCACGGCGACGCTACGCTCGCAGGGCTCTTCGCCATCGACCCAGCGGCCGTCAAGATCGGCAAGGAGATCGGCAAGGGCGCGTTCTCAGTCGTGTTTGCAGGCGAGTACAACAAGAAGCACGTCGCTGTTAAATGCCAGCCAAAGGACGAGACTGGCAACATCCCGCAGTTTGTGCTCAAGGAGGTCGAGATCCTCCAGAAGCTGCGCCATGATAACATCCTCGAGTTCATCGGCGCGGCCGACAACCGCAAGACCAAGCAGATCCTGATCCTCAGCGAACACGCCAGCAACGGAGACCTGGACCAGCTCCTGCGGCACATGCGCAGCGGCGCCGTAGCCCACATTGGCTGGCTGCGCGTCGCGGAGATGGCACGCGACATCGCACGCGGCGTCGCGTTCCTCCACGGCTGCGGCATGATCCACCGAGACATCAAGTCTTCTAACATCCTGCTGGACGACCACATGCGCGCTAAGCTGTGCGACTTCGGCTTCGCGACGGAGACCAAGTGGTGGTACGAGCAGCACCACGAAGGCAACAGCAGCGACCAGCCAGAGGCCGCGGTCTCGGTGCTCTCGCCACGTCGCAAGTCGTACTGCGGCACGGACGCGTACATGGCGCCGGAGATGTTCCTGGACGAGGACTACAACGAGAACGTCGACGTGTTCAGCTTCGGCGTCGTGCTCATGGAGCTGCTGTGCTGTCGCCAGGCCAACAAAGACAACTTCCTCATGCGGCTGCCGCAGTACAAGTTCCAGATCCAGATGAGCGAGTTCCGCGACGCGCTGCCGCTGACTTGTCCGCCGGCCATCGCGCGACTAGCGGAGTCGTGCGTGTCGTTTGAGCCTAGCGAGCGACCGACGATCGAACAGGTCGCCAAGACGCTGGAGGAGATTGTGGCGCTCAAAGAACTCACAGAAAACGCCAATGCGGTGCCCGTGGAGCTGCGGCCGTACACGCCGATGCAACAGGATGTGATGGAGAGTGAGCCACAGCTAGAAGACGACGACGACGATGATGACGATGATGACGATGAAGACGGAGACAACGCACGCGACGACGACAGCGGAGCCGACACGATGGAGCTGGAAGAGGACCAGGAGATGGCGCCGGTGCTGCCTCCGCCGTACCTCACGGGTGCGATGCTCAAGCGCAACCGCCGCGGCAACCGCGGATGGTCAGAGAAGCTGTTCATCATGGACCGCGACCACTTACACTACACGGACGCGCCGGAGAAGCAGCAGCAGCAGGAGACGAAGAAGCCAGGCCACGGCCGGAGACTCAGCCAGGCGCCGCCGCCGCCGACCATGTCGTCGTTGTATCTGAAGGACTGCCGCATCTGGAAGACGATGGAGATGCCGGAGCTGTGCTTCAACATCGTGGACGGCAGTTGGAAGATCAAACGCGAACTGCGGGCGCTGAATCGCGACGACCTGGAGAAGTGGATGGCGCTGATCAACCAGGCGATCGACTTCGCCAACGAGCAGGCGGCGGCGAAGGCCCACGGAGGACTCAAGCCACTGGGACTGAGCTCCTTGAAGGGCAAGATCACCAACAACGGCAGTCGCCACTCGAACTCTGGGTCGCGAGAGCGAGGAGGAAGCCGAGGAAGTCGCGGCAGTCGCGGCAGCCGAGACAGCCACGGAAGCCGCGGCAAGTTCAAGCACGTGGAGGAGCGTCACCCGGAGACGGCTCAGCACAAGAAGGACGAGGCCGAGGACGTGTACGAAGATCCAGAGGACGAAGTGTACCAGTGGCTCAAGGCCATGAGTCTCCAGCGGTTCACGGCCACGTTCAAGGCTAAGGGCTTCGCGACCGTGGACTTTATTCGAGAGGTGCGTCATTTTGCGAGTCTGTGCTTTGTGGTGTGGGGACTTGTTGATTGACTTTTATTCACTCTTTTCACAGACTGGAATTGAAAAAGAGGACCTCAACTTCCTGGGGATTAAGGACGCCGCGGCCCGCAAGGCGCTGATGCAGGCGGCGCGTACACTGCGTGGAGAGGACGAGTGAGGATACGAGACGAAGAAACACCCATGTCACAATATAAATTATCATATCTATTGCCAACTCACACAAACACTTTCGCACGCATGCTAGAGTTCCGAAGCCAGTTGGATGATATGATAGTGGAAGGGCTCCGTGGGCAAGCAGGCTGTTGCAGTGTTGTATTACTATTGATGGTGATAGAAAGAGGAGGGAGACGTCTCAGAGGAAACGAGCCAAAACATCATGAAGCGGGCACACGCGACGGCGAGAGAGAGAGACACACACTAGAGATCGAGCATCGGGCCCGAGGATGTCAGTCCGTCTTCCACGCCCGTGAGCAGGTTGCGCAGGAACGTCTCGGTCACGCGCGTGTAGTTGACAATCTCCGCGCGGTTCATCTTGTCCAGCGGCATCTCCGACAGCCCTGTGAGGTGCTCCGTGTTCTTTTCCAGGTTTTCTTGCAGGTACTCGAACAGGTTCTTCTCCTTGCCTGGCTGCAAGTAGTAGCCAAACACGTACGTGTACTTGAGCACGCGTCGACACTCGATGAGCTGCTCGGTGGCGGCGTTCAGGAACTGCACATCGATCCACGACGACTCGCCGTGGTTCGCCTGCAGCTCGACCATTCGAGCCTCCGTGCCTTCGCGCATGCGGTGGGCAAACTTGCCAGCCTCCGAGTGGTTCGAGTAACGCTGGTAGTAGTGCAGGTATCGGTCGAGCTCGGCCTTGGCTCGTGCCGCGTCAGTGTCTGCCGCTGCTCCTTGTGCGTCGAAGCGGTTGCACTTGTAGTAGCCGCCCGTGC
Source organism: Pythium diclinum (assembly GCA_023337495.1). Classification (NCBI taxonomy): domain Eukaryota; phylum Oomycota; class Peronosporomycetes; order Pythiales; family Pythiaceae; genus Pythium; species Pythium diclinum. The sequence goes on from JAADXB010000628.1 coordinate 10,553, forward strand.
CAGAGCCGTGCTTGTGCCAGTCTTGCATACAAATCTACAGGATATAACCAACGTCAGCCACCGATTCCACCTCAAATCTAATCCAGTCGAGCCCAAGCAGACACGTACCCAGCAGAACTCAAACGAACACTTTCGGCACGTCATGTGGTTGCAGCCCTGGTTCTTCTCAATGCGCACCGAGCACTTGGGGCACTTCTTGGTGTTGGCCAGGATCCAGTTGGCCGTCTCGGATTCGTTCTTGCACTTCTCCATCCACGTCGCGAGCTGCTCGCACGTCACAGGCGAGTGCGCCTCTTCACCGCAGCGCAGACAGAAGACGCAACTGCACGAGCAGCGCACAGACGACAAGCCGCCGCCCGCACATGAGATGGCCTTGTTGCAGCCGGCCGCCGGACACCACTTGACGCCCTTGTTGATGTCCACGTACGAGCGCAGCACGTACAGCGAGTACTTGGCGAACTCCTCCGGAGTCAGCAGCTTCTTGAAGACCGTGTCGGGCACGACTTCCTTGCAGCCGTGCGACGGACACGTCGTCATGATGCACGGCGCGCCCTCCGTGATCTTGACCGACAGATACGACTTCCAACAGTGCTGAAGAACACACAAGAACACGAGGCGTCAATACACCCGATTCGCCCATTGACAAGACAAAAAAAACGCCCTTTCCCACTAAAACGCACCACGCAGTAAATGTGGCCGCAGTTCATGCCAAAGACCTCGGACGCAGGGTACGCGTCGCAGCAGATGAAGCAGTCGTACTACA
>JAADXB010000629.1:0-11312 GCA_023337495.1 Pythium diclinum
AGATAGAGAGAGAGAGAGAGAGTACCGTGGCCGACGTATGCCGGGGGATGTTGGCTCGTTTCGAAACGGTCGGCATCAGGACTGAAGGCGTTCTTGTCGAGCAACCCGACAAGACGTCGCGGCTCAGCGAGGCGAGTGAGGTGAGTGAGGTGAGTGAGTGACGAGACCAATATAGATATCTGCCCCACACAGTGGCACAAAGGACAACGGCCTCGTCTCGGCTCGTTCCCCCCGTGCGTCAAGTTGCCCCTCGTCCGAGGGGGCGCCTTTGTTTCTATTCCTGACGTCACAAGTCGTGTGAGGCTTGGAGGATGGTTTGGCTTGGCCTTGGGGGTTTGCTCACTTGCTCATTCGTCACCTGGGCTGCTGGAGTCCATGGCTACGCTTGCCAGTAGTGACGAAACCCCCAGCGTCGGTCGAGTGACGGCGGCCGACGTCACGCTCGAAGACTTCCGCGAACGCGACCACGAGCCGTCGCTCACAGAGGAGACGATGCGGAACACGACGACCAACATCAAACCGACAGTCGTGATGCCGTTTGGCGGCGGGTCGGTCTCGCCGCTGGAGACCCGCACGGCATCGTCGCTCGGCTGCCGCGCGGCCTCTCCGACGGTCTCGACCCGCGTGGCAACTATCTCGAGTCGCGCGTCCTCGATGATCACCAAGTACGTGCTCGCCAACCAGCGAGTGGTCAAGTACGGGCTCTCATTGCCTATTATCTTTGGGTTCTCGGTCGCTATTGGTGTGAGCTACACGCTCGCGTACGTCGCCGACACTGGCGTCGAGTGGACGCCTCAGGACCTCACTGGGACAGCCGAGTGGACGTCATACACGCGTACACACTTGGCCCAAGACCCACTTGTTCTTCTGGACGACCTGTTGCAGAACACGACGATCGGCGTGGACACGTCTGTGAGCGTCAACTTCCTCACCAAGTACGGCGTCTCCAACGAAGTCAACGTCGAAAGCACGGCCGCAACTTTCAACAAGACGTGGCTCGACACGGGTTTCATCCAACGCAATGGGTTCACGATCGCCGGCCAAATGGCTGGCGCGTTTGAAGGTTACGGCGCGTGGCCTTGCGCAGTGGCGATCGCCAAGTACCCGATCGTCACGGCCGCGTGTCCCGACGCAGTGAATGGCTGGTTCGCCATCCACATCTACAACAACCTCGTGGCCACGACCTCCGAAAAGGCATCGACGTTCCTCTCACTCGACTACACGCCGCTAGCCTTAATGACCGCCAAGATCTGGCCGGCGTCGCCTCCGAAAGTCATCGACGGGGGTATCGCCGTGCGTGGATACAAGGAAGGCACCTATACCGAGCGTAACCATTACGTCATCAAGCTCGAGGCCGGACAGCTCGCGCTCGCACCCGTCACGGCGTGTAACCGCGCGACGCAGAGCAACGCGCTGGAGTGCGATCACCTGGAACACGACGACATCTACGTGCGCGACTACGCGACGCGCGACTTCACGCCGCTGAACAAGCTCAGTAAACTCCAAGTGTTCGGCCCTGCGTACGCGCTGGGCAACTACGTGGCGGCCGACAAGGTGTTCGTGCAGCTGCCGGCAACTGCCATCGTCATGACCAACACGGGCTACTCGGCCACCACGCGCTTCTCCACGACGTTCCCGTTCCGCCTGACACTTGTGGACGGAAAGCTCACATCCGAGTACAACGTCCCACAGGTCGCGAGCTACACGGACGCCGTGGGCAGCGGCTTCGCGACGGCGACGGCGCAGATGGTGGTCGTGTGTCTGATCGTGTTCAACGCCATCGCGCACTGCCACACGAGCGGCGACGTGGTCAAGCGCGAAGGCCGCATCTACGGCTTCGCCAACCACATCACCATGGGCATCATCGCAAGACGTCTTGGCACGTACAAGCTCGTGTTCGCGCAGCTCTGTGTGTACCACGCACTCAACGTCGGCACGTACTTTTCCGCCGTCCACAACGGCACGCAGAAGTTCACCGACACGATCTCGTTCGGCGCCGAAGGGTTTCTGCTCGTGGTCATCGCGTCCATGCTGCTGGATCAGCTGATCTTTGTGGAGAGGTACTCGCACGTGCGCGAGTACATGAGCGTCGTGCTGAGCTGCGCGCTGTACATGGCCATGAACTACCTCACGTCCACGTTCTTCCTCTCCACCACGCAGATCCAGGTCACGGAGCTGTCGATCTGCGCTCGCGCCAACCAGTGCACCGTGCTCAACGGGTACAAGTACTACTACGCCGGACTGGTGGTTGCGCTTGTGTTGCCGGTGCTCGTTATCAACGGGCCGATCAACCGCTTTGTCGTGTCCACGAGGTCTGGAGACCCCAAGCAGCCAGTGGACGAGCACAGACTCACGTCGTTTGAGGCGTTTTGCGTGGGCCACGACGCGCGGATCGAATTCGGAGACTTCTCTCGCGACGGCGGCGCCACGCCCATCAGTGTCGTCCACGCCGCGGGCTTCACGTACATGGGCCCGTATCTCGTGCGCGTCAAGGACTTTTACATGGTCGTGCTCGCGCGGTGGATGCCGCGGCCCATTCTCGACACGTGCGGCATGACGCTCACGGTGTTTCACATGGAGAGAGGCCGTGTCGTGGCCGGCAGACACATGGTGCTCTCCGTCGCCTACAAGCACTTCAAGGACGCCAAGCACGATAGCTACGCGCCGATTCCCTAAACATAAGATAAAAATGACAATTACAGCAAATATGCGACTTGTGCTTCACACGTCACATGTATCCATCTTTAAACCAATCTTGATTGGCTGTAATAAACCGCTAACTTCCTTTCATTGGCTGAATATAAATAAACCTCTTCAAACGAATGAATGCTCCTTTAAACTAGTAGAATATCGATATCAAATCTATCATGCCGCGACTTGGCGTGGCGACGCTGTGGACGTCGTGACGGACGCCAGTGATTCAGACCGCTGTAGTACTTCGGCCATGCGTCCGGAGCCGCCGCTGGAGTGGCTCTCGCGCAGCCGCCACTCGAAGCAGTCGTCGCACACGCGCTGCGCGTCACTCGCGTAGCCCAGCTCCGGCAGCAGCATGCGTCGCGTCGAGTGCTCGAAGCAGAACGAGTTGCCGCAGTTGCGACAGTGATGGCGCCGCGTGAGGAACGTGAACTTGCACTGGCAGGCCTTGCACATCGTGTCCTTGCACCAGCGCGGCACGCTGCCCGGCGGCCCCATCATGCTGCTGGTCACGCTGCTCGCGCCGCTGAACGCGCTGGAGCGCGACGACTGCGACGCGACGTCCTGGAAGTCAAACCCGCTGAGTCCGCTGGCCACGTCGCCAAAGTAGCGAGGCCGTTGGCCTGCGCGTGCGGACTGAGGAGGCAGCCGCGCTGACAGCGGCGCGTCACTCGAAGCTGCGGAGCTGGCCGCCGAGTTCCAGGTGAAGCGACTGCCAGGGGCGCACGCCGTCATGGGCGGCGCCAGTGGCTTGTGGCTAAGCCCCCGCATGGAAGGCGGCCGCTCTGTGGGCGTGGCTGCCTTGTCGTGACTCGGATCTTCGTCTGTGGTGTTGGCGTCTTCGTCTTCTTCCTCATCGACGGCGCTGTTGTTGTCGCAGTCCTCGGGCAGCTCCAAGCCGAAGCTGCCCGAGTGGCGGTGCTGCAAGCGGCCGCTGGACGCGCGCATCTGCGACGTCACGAAGCGCTTGACGATCTGCTCCTGCTCTTCTTCTGGGTTCGACGCCATCGCCGCCTCCTTGAGCTCCTCACGCAGCTGCTTCACTTTGGCGTCCAGCGCGTCGTGCTGGTCGTGCCAGTTTCTGACGTTCTGGCTACTGCGACTGCGATTACGAGGCGGCGGCTGAGCGAACAACTCAGCTTTTGTCATCGACGCTGCGGCCGCACTCGCCATGCTAGAAGCGCCGCTGCTGCTACGTCGCTGACTCGGAGCAGTAGGAGGCAGCACTGAGTGCGGGGCCATCAGCGTGACCTTGTGTGGACTGCGATCGCTACTCAAGTCCACAGACAGCGGGGGAAGCGACCCGTGCGTCTTGAGCGACTCGAGCGGCTCCACGAGCAGCGCGATCCGCTGGTTGTTGTCTGTGTATCGCTGCTCTTTCCACTGGATCTCTGGCCCGCGCGGCTGCAACACAGGCGACCGCTGGATGGTTTCAGGGCCTGGCAGTGACAGGAGCTGCTCGCGCATGGAGGCCGCGTCACTCGGCGTGTGGTTGGTCTGAATACTCAGCAGCTGCATACGTAGCATCGCCAGCTCGGCCTGCAGTTGCAGGTTGTCTTGCTGCAGCTTGGCGACGTTGCGGCTCTCCATGCGAAGAGCTACAAGTCGTTTCTTGGCCGCTCGCCGCCGCACAGCACACTGCAGCGTCAGCACCGATCGTCTCAGTGCGTTGTACCACCGCCGGTCTCGCTGACAGCGCCAGAATACTACGAGCCGTGATGCTGCTCGCTCTTCACGCAGTAATTGGACTTGCCTCGTGGCCTGGCGACGTCGGAAATGCGTCTGACAGGCTACGACGCTCGCGTGGAACTTGAGGAATCGCTGCCGCGCGAGCCAGCGCCGTACGTTCCGCTGGATGAGCGTTGCTCGCTGCGTCTGGCGCAGCCACGTGACGAGGCATCGCGCTTTTCCTCCGCGGAACTGCGACTGCAGCGTCAGCACAGCAACACGAAGCCGCTGGAATCGATGACGCGCACCGTAACCACGCAGTGTCTTCTGGATCAGCGTGGCGGCGCGGGTCGTGGCCTTGGCTCGGAACTGCTCGAGCTGCTCGTACGGCTGACGGCGGAAGAACACGCGCGTCTTGCCCAGACTCACGCCCGTCGCGGCACTGGCCACGACGATAGAGAGTCGAGCGAGGCACTTCCCCAACAACTGACGTGGCGGCGTCGATCGACTAGTCTTCTGAGCCGCTTGGAAGAGCAGCACGCGCTGGTATCTCTCCAGAAACTGCGCGTGGCTCATGCGCACGGGGAAGCCGTCACGCGCCACGCGCACGGCCTCCAGTACGCCTCCGCTGCGGAGCTGCTCGACGATTCGCGGCGCGTGAAACGTGTCGCTGACGTTCTTGTCGTTGGGTTTGATACAGCGCACGTAGTGCGGAGCCGTGGCGCGGATGAGCTCCAGCAGATCGTTGAGCTGCAGCTTGAACTGCGAGCCCACACTCACAGCCTGCAGCGTCGACTTGTTCGCTTTGCGACCGGCTCCTTCCGTAGCCGCTGTTGGAGTAGCTGCTGGCAGACTCGGGTGGCTCAGGCTCAGGCTCTGGATAAGCGAGTTGCTCGAGGTCGCGAGCAGCGTGGCCGCCGTCTCGCAGAACGAGTCCTTGTTCTTGGCCAGGAAGCCGTCGACTGCGTAGCTCACTCTACCAGCGTAGTGCGCGACCACGAAGTGGCTCTGTCTCTGCCATCCCGAGGCCGGCGGCAGGAAGTGTGCGTGGACCTGCTTCTTTTCGAACTCGGCGTACAGCTTAGCCAGCAGCGCGCGGTCTGTGCCCTGTGGGAAGAGGCACTCTTGGTCGGCGAGCGCAAAGAGCCCCATGGGCTTGCGCTCGAAGAGCTCAAGACACGCGCTGTTGTTGGGGAAGTCGACGAACGTCCACGCGATGCCCTCGTCGCGGTAGAGCTTCTGCTCTTCGTCGAACACGAAGCCGTTGAACTGGTGCTGCAGCGCCTCGTTCGCGTAGTTGATACAGAGCTGCTCGAACGAGTTCACGGCCATGTCTTCAAAGCCGAAGATGTCCAGCAACCCAATGCAGTCGACTTTGGAGCTCGTACTGCCGCCGTGGGTGTTGCCGTAGTGGATCTTGGAGTTGATTTTGCCCACGAGCCACGCGAACAGCAAGCGGTAGCACTCCATGACCAGCGCGTTGCGCGTGTGCTCGGCCTGCGTGGCGTCCAGCGCCACCGTGAGCGTCTCCGTGGCGGTCGTGAGCTTCCTCTTCGTGAGCGCAAACGCGAGTTGCTCAGGCGCCACGCGCAGCAGCGCCGACGCTGTGCCGAAGGGTTCGTCGCCCGCTGAGATGATGGCTTCCTGCACGTTCTGCGCGGCACTTTGCCGCTGCGTGAACGCGATGTTGCCCATGTGCAACAGCGCCGCGACCACCGACAGCACGTTCACGATCTCGTCGTCGCGCAGACCGATCTGCTGCATGGCGCGGTGCGTGCGTTCGAACTGCGTGGCGTCCTGCACGCCGTCGCGTCTCGTGAAGCAGCCGCTTTGGTTCAAGATGCGGAAGTCGTTGGCGCTGTGGAGCTTCCAGGCCGGCGCCGCGGCAGCGACCGACGCGAGTGTCGGGTGTGGGGCGGACGCCGCCGCGATGAGCTCGTAGAACACGTGGAAGTTGCGCTCGTGTGGCGCCTGGCTGATCACGCGGATCTTTTCTAGTAGATACGTTCGAATGCGCGCACCGACGATGCCGTGGCGAGGCGCCTGGTCGAACTGGAGCTCAATGAACTTGCCGAAGCGGCTCGAGTTGTCATTGCGCACGGTGCGCGCGTTGCCGAAGGCCTCAAGGATAGGATTCGACTGCAGCACTTGCGTCTCAATGGAGGTCGTCGTAACTTCTTCTGTGGTAGAAGCCACCGTCTTGGTGCCGCAGGTCTCGGCAAAGTACTTCATCATGATCTTGGTGGCCTCGGTCTTGCCGGCGCCACTCTCGCCGCTGATGAGGATCGACTGATTGCGGCCGTTGCGCACGACGTCCACGTACGCGGCGCGTGCGATCGCGAAGAGATGCGGCGGCGTCTCAGTCGAAGCTGATGCTGACGCATCACTCGCAGTGGACGGCGCGTAGGCGTCGACGTTCTGGCGCGTGTACAGCGCCGGCAGCTTCTTGAACGGGTTGATGGAGATGAGGATCTCGCCGATGCGCGTGTAGATGGCGTCGCGCGCGTACCGCAGCCGCAGCGCGTGGAGGATCGAGGCCTCATGGAGATGCGGCAGCGTTACGAGGTCGCTCTGTTCACTGAGCTCTTCGCTCGGGTTCTGGAGCAGCACGTTGCGGCACTCGCCGTTGGCTGCGAGCAGCAGCGGAATGTCCAGTTGGCGGCCATTGGACTGCAGTTGCACGGTCACGACGGAGGATCCGACGACGCCGGTGATCTGCGCAGAGACCCACACGAGGCTGTCGGTGGAGTCTTGCACCCACACTAAGGCGCTGACGTCCATGGTGGTGGAGCTGGCTAAGAGAGGGCGAGTCGCGAAGGCGGCGAGTGAGCTTCTCCGTCCACGCCACGACGCTTTCTCTTCGGACTTGTTCTTCTTTCACTGCGTGGCTGGCTGGCTGGCTGTGTGATCGCACGTCAGCGTAGCTTTCGGCCGTCGCGTTTGATTGGCATGCGACGAAATTAGCCGCTTCTTGTCACACTCGCGAGCAGCTATTTCCAGTTTGGGCGAGAAAGTACGCACACATACATTCACCAACCAATCAGAACGCAGGAGTAAGATCCAAATAGCCAATCAGAAGGCCGCAATGGAGATCCATCAATCGCTGCGATCCAAATGACAATGCAATACGGAAATGAATGGCCAAATGCTATCGTGTTTGATAAAAACCTATCGCTGCACGAGCGACGACGCCCTCGACGCGTCCGCTCGTGTCTCTGTGTGTTGTGCTGTGTGTGTCTGTGTGTTGTTGTTGTTTGTGCGTGTTGGTCGGTGCGCATCCATGCAAGTACTGTACTCCCACCGTTGTGGCTCTTCGGTCCGCCGCCCACGACTCTCTCCGCACGATTCGTCTTCCATTCGATGCTCGTGCACGAGAACAAACCCTAAGCTAGAACGTCCTAAGAGCTCCACGCGTGCTGCGAGTGCGCGTGGGCGTTGCCGCTGCTGGCGTCGCTGCTCGCCGAGCCGGTCTGCGAGCTGTTGGCGCCGTACTGCTGGCGGTACGACTGGTGCGAGCCCTGGTGCTGGTGCTGCTGCTGAGCCTGAGCCTGCTGCTGGTAGCCCTGAGGCATCATGTGGCCCCAGCCACCCATTGGCTGTCCACCGTACGAGGCCCAGCCGTAGTGCTGCTGCTGGCCGTAGGACGCGGCAGCGGCGGTCGCGGCGGTCGCCGGGTTTGGCACTGGAGGAGCCGAGGCGCCGTGGTCGCGCGCGCTGGCGGCAGCCGTGTTCTGGTATCCCTGCATACCCGAACCCGAGCGAGGCTGCTGCTGCGAGCCCGACTGGTTGTTGCCCTTGCCGTGGCTCTGTGGGCCGCTCGCCTGGTGCGAGTGGTGGTGGTGCTGGCCTGGCTGCTGCAAGTAGGCGTTGCTGATCTCACCGAAACCCTGCGGGATGGCGCCTGGGTAGTCGTGCTGGTGGAGCAAGTGCTGGTCCTGGTAGCCCACTGGAACGTTTGGCGGGTTCGAGAAACCTGGCATCGGGCCTTCCACGCCGTATGGGATGCTGCCACGCGGTGGGTACTGCGTGCGAGGGCTGTACTGCGCGTACTGCGGGTTCTGGTAGTAGCCGTAGCCCTGGTAGTAGTTGGCGTAGTTGTACGGGTTGTAGCCCATCGCCATGCCTGGTGGTGGTGGAGGCGCGTAGTGCGGGTGGTAGCCTGGAGGACCGGCCTGGTGGTGAGGAGGCACGTTCTGCTGGTGGCCGTGGGCCTGGCCCTGCTGAGCCTGGTGCTGGTGCTGCTGCGCCTGAGTCTGCTGCGTCTGCTGCTGGACTGGCTTCTGCTGCTGCACCTGCTGCGTCTGGGCCTGGTACTGCGCCGCCTGCACCTGCTGAGCACCGTGCGATGGCGACTGCACCGCAGCCGCGGCTGGGCCGCTCGCACGAGCGGCACCCTTTGGCGTGTTCGACGCCGAGAGCTGCGTCTGGTTGGCGGCACCGCCGAGACCCATGGCGTACTGGCCGTAGGTCGACTGGTAAATGCTCGACGACTTGGTGCTGAACTCCGACGCGTACGACGAGCCCGAACCGATCTTCGACGAAGCCTGAGCCTGAGGCGCAGCCTGGAACGGACCGCCCTGAGCACGCGTTGGCGTGCTGCGCTTCACCTCATCTGGCTTTGGAAGCGAGGCTGGCGAAGGAGCCGATGGCGCGAAGCCGCGTGGCGACTGCGCCGACTTTGGCGTGACACGGCCCGAGTCGACCGACAGACCTGGCGGCGCCGACGTCTTGCGCTCTTCCGTCTCAGTCGCGCGAGCTGGCGACAGTGGCGTGGTCTTCTTCTTTGGCGAGGCCGTTGGCTGCGTGCCCCAGGCGCTTGGCGCCTCGGAGGCCTTGGTCGCGGCCTTGGAGCTTGGCGTGGACGACGCCGCCGCTCCCCAGCCGCGTGGCGACGTGGCCTCCGTGTGCTCGACGCCGTTCAGCGAGAAGCTGCCGAACTGCAGCGACAGGTTGGCGGCGACACCCGACTCCCATCGGCCGAGCTTGAGGTACTTAGGCGACGTGGCCGAGCCGCCCGACAGTGGCTCCTGACGCGCCACAGGGATCTCCTTGGGCGACACGGGCGTCGCTGGCGTGCTGGTGCTGGCGCCTTCCGAGCCGATGATGGGGCTGCCGCGCGCCCACGCGTTCGGCGTCTGCACGGTCTTCTTCTCTGTGGTGGTGGTCGTGGTCGTCGTGGCGGACGCCCAGTCGCCGATCGTGGTCGTCGACACGTCGAGCGAGCCCCAGGCCGAGATGCTGGGCGATTCGAGCTTCTTCGGAGACACGGCCTTTGGCGACGCGATCTTTTCAGCGGCCTTGGCCGCGACAGGCGACGCCGCGACCGTCTTCTTCGGCGATGACACAGGAGCGGCCTTTGGACTCAGCGCAGCCGCAGCAGCGGCCGCTGGCTTAACTGGGGACTTGGCGGCAGGCGACGCTGGCGTTGGCTGCGCCGTCACGACTGGCGTTGGAGCAGCAACTGGAATGGAGGCTGGCGATGGAGCTGCTGGTGCTGGAGCTGGAGTTGGCGCCTTTGGCTTTTCTGCGACGACTGGCTTGGGCTGCTCCACTGGCTTTGGCGGCTGGATGAGACCCGCGAGGTTCGGCTTCTTGGTCCATGCGCCCGTGAGTCCCGGGATCACTGGCGGCGGCGCCACGGCCGCTGGCTGCGTCTCGGCCTGCTTGGTCAGCGGCGCATCCTTTCGCTGCTTGTTGTTGGCACCGTCCTTGGTGTTGGTGTTGTGTGCGTCCTCGGCCGCCACATCGCCGTCTGTGTTGTCGTCTGCGTCGCCGGCCTCGCGTGGGCCAGTGGAGCGTGGCGCAGCGCCACGGCCGCCGCGTCCTCGCACGGCGCCGCGGCCTCCGCGTGCGGCTGGCGCGCCTCGTCCGCGCACGCTGCTGAAGCCCCCGCGTCCCCCGCGGCCGCCCGCTGTGTTGCCGTCGGCGTCTTCGTCTGCGCCGTCCTGTGGCTGGCCACTCGTTGTCGTCACTGTGGTTGTCGTGGTGGTTCTGTAGGCCGGTCGGTCGCCTCGTCCACCGCCAAAGCGGCCGCTAGTGCTGTTGCCGCGGCCGTAGCTGCTCGTGTCGGGCTTCTTTTTTCCTTTTTTCTCGACCGTGGCCCACTCGTCGCCGGCGCCGCCGCGGTGGTTCTCCCACAGCTCGCTGATGGCCTGCTCCGTGCGCGCCTGGTCGCCCTTGGCCGCCGCCAGCAGCGCCAGCAGCACGTCGTCGTCCGTGCCCGTGGGGCACAGCTCGCGCACGCGCGCCAGCTCGCTCTTCTGCTTGTGGGTGGTCTTGAACGACGCGGAGCTGCTCGTCTTGGAGCCCTCCACCTGCGCGTTCAGCGCCTGCAGCTGCCGCCCCTTCTGCAGCAAGTACTCGTGCTTGGCGCTCATGTGCTTCGTTGCTTCTTGCCGACAAATCCGCGTGGTGGTGGCGGCTCGGCTTCCGGGCTAATGTGTGTTTGTATGGGAAGGGGGCAGGCGAAAACCAGCAACGACCGCACGAAGAGTGATGGTCGCCAGGCTCCCTTTTGGATCGAGATCCAAAACCAAAAACCCAAAAAGATCGACCCAAGAGCTTCAAAGAACCAACAAAACCTCAGCGGAAAAACCTCAATCGCGAGGTGCAACCACCGGATTGTCCGTTCCAGAACGAGAGAAATACAAAAATACAGACAACCCACCAAATCTACAGAACGCAGTTCACCCCTCCTCTTGGAGCAAGAGCCCATGCGGAGGGGGGGTAGGGTACCCCCCGGAGCATGATCGATTGCGACCCACGCTGTCCAGAATTCCTGATCTAAAAGCTGATAGCCCCGTAGCGCAGCGGAGGGCGCTATCTCCCGAGCGTTTAGCGGAGCGCAGCGTAGCGGGCGCAAGCGCTACACGCCGGAGCGATAGCTCCGGAACGATAAATCAACATGTCGCCCATCCCTGTGACGAGGCATTTCTGTAGTTTTAAGGTGG
>JAADXB010000630.1:0-11304 GCA_023337495.1 Pythium diclinum
GACCCGCAGACAGCGTGGACCTTCGTCACAGCGCAAAGCACCAAGCGCACGACTCGTCCGGACCGGCGTTTAGACCATCGCCCGCCGCCGCAGCACGTGGACGTACTGTATCAGACGTTCATTTGTGACCATCAGCGTTGTCGGTCTGAACTCTACGAGTCGGTTCTCCCACACGGAACGGATATTTATCTCCACGTCGCCCCGACCCCTTCCGAGTGTGTGAACAGATCCAGGTTCACTTTATCCACACTTCACGTGACTGCGCCGAACCTCGGAAGTTCCCCTCGAGATCGAACATCCAACGACGCCAACAAAACCAGCAACATCAGTACGTAGTCACATCGCGCCGTTTGCCGGCCCACAGTAATCCACCAAAGCGCCAACGGTCCAACGCACAACCCAGCGACCCTCCGTACTCCATACACCACGCTACGCCGCCAGCGTGTCCCCGCATATCCCGAGTATCCCTCGTCCACCCCTGGCAGAATGCGGTCCTTCGCGCGAGCGCCGAGTCGCTTCGACGGCAACGCGTCCATGGCGTCGGCGCGCACGACGTCCGCCGCGCCCCCCGCCGCGTCCGAGTCCATGGCCAAGCTCTACATGAGCCGCGGTGGCGCCTCCGCCGCGCCGTCCTCCGCCAAGACGCGCACGACGGGTTCGTCCTCCGTGCGATCCGACGGCTCGGCGTCCTCTGTGACCTCCTCCAGCAACTACAATGCGCAGGCGTCCTCCGCGGGCTCGGCGCCGCTTCAGGCCAACCAGGAGAACTACTTCCGCTTCACGGACAAGCACCAGGAGCTGCTGCTCGCGCAGTCGCGGCGCAACGCCGCGGGGCTCGTGGTCGACGCGCTGTACGACCAAGCGAAGTGGCGCTTCCTGGCCGAGCTCAAGGCCACGTCGTCGCTGCAGGACGCGGCCTCCGTGTCGGACGAGTCGCGCTTCATCACGCCGCCGCAGCAGAGCCTCGAGGTGTTTGAACTCAAGCCGCAGGCCATCGACCGCGTGGCGTGCGTGGCGCCGAAACTTGCGAATGATCCACAGCAACTGCTGCTGCGGTCCCACACGTTGCTGGCCAAGACGCGCGTGCGCGGCAAGCTGGACGAGTTCATGGCGTGGATGACCACGCGGCGCCGCGTCGTCCACCAGGGCATGATGAACACGCTCCACGAAGGCCACTTGCAGCACTGCGACGTGTTCTCCGGCTTCGACGCCGAGAACCCGCAGAACCCACAGGAGCTCGAGAAGTTTGCGCTCAAGTACTTCATCGTGGAGCCCACGGCGGCGTCTCTCGAGGCACTCAAGGCCAGCACGGTCACGCCCCACAGCGCCCAGACTGCAGCAGCAACCACGGCCAAGCCAATGTCTACAAAGACAGCGAATGCGACGACGGGCGCGACCACGACCAAGCGGTTTGGCTTCTTGCGACGGAAAGAATCGAGCGATATGAACGACCCCGTGCTTCAGCAGCAAGCGCAGCAGCAGTCGGCGCCTGACGCTGCGATGCGAGTGCCCGAAGAACGCATGCACTTCTGCATGGGCGAGTACTCGGCCGTGCGCAAGGGCGTGCCGCTGCAGTCCACTGGAGGCGCCACCGCCCCCGTGGAGGACCAACGCATCGGCATCATCTCATACCACTCGGTGGAAGACCCGGAGCTGCTGCAGCTCTGTAATTCCATCGCCAACAAGACCACGCCGCGCAGTCTGAGCCAGTGCACGTCGCGGACGCTGCTTCAGTACTCGGGTATCGTCGCGTACCCAGTGGCCTCGGAGACGGACGACGGCGCGGACTATCTGGAGGTGATCATCAAAGTGAGCTGCTTCGACTCACGGGGTCTGTCGGCAGCGAAGAAGGCTAGCATGTTCACGTTCATCTCCGCATTCCGCAACCTCGCGCACATGATGCTGGTGATGCGGCTGCGTGCGTCGCCGTTCCTGACGACGACCAATTGGGTCGCTGACGAGCGCCGCAAGTGCTGTCTCGTGTGCCAGCAGCGGTTCTCGTCACTGCGCCGCCGCCACCACTGCCGACTGTGCGGTGAGGTCACGTGTTCCAAGTGCTCCACAGTGCATCAAGTTCGACTCGTGAAAGAGGCCAAGGCGTCGCTGCGGATTTGTTTGCTGTGTGTCCAGGGTGTGGACAAGCCCAAGTGGAGAGACCATGAGCGGGAGAAGGCGAAGAGCAAGCCGCAGGCGCAGATTCGTGACGAGCCGAAACAACGAAGCGTGTCTGAAGAGGAAACGCAGGGCGATGCCAATGGCAATGCCGCCGAAGATCGAACCAGGGTCTACAGTGAGGATGTGGCCGATGAAAGCGATCCAAGTGACTTGCTCAACTTCAGCCTCGTCAACGACATGGAGAAGCCGTCGCAATCGCCATCGTCGTCCACGACAGATACCTCATCGCCAGTGGATCCGCTGCTACAGAGCCACGGACCTGCGATGGTAGAGGCCCTGGAAGCCGACACGGGCCTCGACCACACGATTCGACAGTTCCACGACTCCGCCTTTGACTTTTCGTTCCAGCAATCATCCAAGAACTCTTCACAGCCGAAGGATCTGCCAGAGGACCTGAGCATTCTTCAGAATCTGATGGGCCACTTTGACGATGACGACGAAGAAGACGAGGACGAGGATGAAGATGAGCGCACAAGCAGTGAGGTGGGTGTATCACCCGTGCTAGTCGTGAGCGAGTCACCAAAGGCAAGCCCTGTGCCGACTTCACCAGTCAAGATCAAGATCTATGAGGAAGAAGAAGTTCGCGGACAGAAAGAGAGCGCAACGGTGGAGCGTCTCTCTGAAGACGACGAAGACGTCGATGAAGGCGATGATGACGACGACGACGCGAGACTGCACTGCCTGGCTGCCTACGGAATGTTGGAGACGCAAGACACGATCGATGGCGTCATCCCCGAGGACCTGGCACTGCAGACCATCGTCAAAGAAGCCGCCCAGCTCATGGACTGTGCGATCGCAGCGATCGGCTTCGTTGATGCCTCTCGTGATATGGTCTGCGCCACGTACTCGGCCTCGCCATTGTGCCAAGTCCCTCGTGGCGTGCTCCCCAAGCAGTACTCTCTGACGTGGGAAGTCATGCGTCGTGCGATTGGGAAGCGAATCACCGAGCAGCACAGCGTCGTTGTGCTGGACGCGGGCAAGGACACCGTGCTGCGAGGCAATCCATTCGTGTTGGACGCTCCGTTCGTGCGCTTCATGGTCGGCGTTCCTATCCGCTCGTGGAACGGCGTCATCATCGGCGCCATTATGGTCGCCGATATCCAGCCGCGGACTGAAGTCTCCAATGAAGACACCTCGGCGTTGAAGAACTACGCTGCTCTCGTTGAGTCGTGGCTCGAGAACGTCCGACAAGAAGTCATGGCCAAGGCCAATCCCAGTGCAGGCACCCATAGTGAGAAGCTCCAGGACCGTCTCGCGGAGATGCTCCACACGTCCTACAAGACGAACCTGGAGCTGCAAATGCGTAGCATGCAGATGAAGCAGCAGCAACCACCACCGTCCACTGCTGCGACCACGACAACGTCCGCGCCAAAGCCAGCGTCGAAGCTTTCGCAGCCAATTCGCCATGTTCTCTTTTAGAAAGCGTGAATCGAATTTTAGAAGCATCTAAATTATAAAAAAACACTTTGAAAAACAGTTTTTGGCTGCATTTTCACGCATTCACCCAGGAGAATCCGCATGGAAGCACGCATGTGGCTTTCTAATGCAAGTCACTCCACGTGGTTGAAGATCACGTCTGCATGTGCTGATCGACGGGTGAGATGGTGACGACGATGTTGAAGAATGGCTGAACCATCCAACCATACGAGAGACTGTCAATGCGAACAGCAAGGTGATTTTTAGAAAAATACAGAGTGGGTTGATTATGAGGCAGAGGATCGCGATCTCCTCTGCGGTTGCGTTGGACAGCATTAACTTAGCGTGATAGAATAGCACTATCGGTACGGTGTACGGTGTACGGACAACAGAGCATGCCGTGGGTGGGTCTGTGGGTCTGTGTGTGACGGTTTCAGAGGTTGTTGTGCAGCGCCTGCAGCCAGCGCTTGCGCTCGTCGCTCGTCTCAGTGTACACGACGAGTTCCTTGTGGTTGCCGAGCTGCATACGAAATCCATTCTCACGCTCACTCCAGGCTGTGGCCGAGATGACTTCGTGGGTCTTTTCGCGCGGACGGCGGTCGCGTTGTGTGCGGGTGATTGTGAGGTGGCCGTCGGCCAGCGTCACGTAGCGTTTCTTGAACAATGTCACGAAAGCCGAGCCCCTGCGTCGCACAAACAGCCAGCCCTTCATGTCGGTCTCGACCATCGCGGCGTCCTCCTCGCTGGACAGCGTGCTGCTCATGGAGCTGCTCTGTAGTGACAACGACTCCTCTGACCGCTCGTCGACCGAATCCTTCGACGACATCACAGACTTGAACGACGCCACGTCGCTCACAGTCGTGCCGCGGAAACCCGAGTCACTGTGGCGCTTCTTCGCCGCCTCCTGCAGCACGCCTAGCCACTTGATCCGTGCGCGGCTGTCTCCGGCCTGCACATACAGCACGCGACCCGACGAGCTCGTGACCTTGATGCCGAACTGCGTCATGTCTGTGAAGTCGGCCGACGCCACGCGCAGTCCGCCCTTGGCCGGCATCTCCAGGCACTTGACGCCCAGTTCTGTGGATACGACGCACGACTGCGTGTAGTACGTGAGCGTGGAGCCGTTCAGCAGGAAGAAGCGCTTCTTCCAGGTCTTGAAACTCGCGCCTTTCTTCCAGAGCCATCCGTGGAACGCAGGTCCGCGTAGAGGCATGGTCGGCAGCTTGGCAATGGACGACATGCGCATTTCGTTGGCGTTTCCGAGACGACTCGGCCGTGGGAACTGGCTCATGCGCAGGTCGCGGACCTCGTCCTGGTCGTCCTGTTCGTCGTCGTCGTAGTAGAAGCTCTTGGCGCCGGCGTCCATGAACGCCGCGTGGCTCTCGCGGAGACTGTGACTGTATGTAGTTCCATGATGGGCATCATGCAGTAGAGATGGCCGACTGACTTCCATATTCGTTGGTTGTTTCCCCTGTTTTGTTGGCGACAAATAAGCGACTGAAGTTGTTGGTGTTGGTGATTTGCTTGATGCTGGCGGCCTTGCGACAAGGTTGGTGGAGGCGATTTTGGCGATGCGGGAGCTGAGACCGACCGAGCGAATAGAAGACTGATGGGCTGCGACGTTGCTTTGTGAGTGCGTGACTCGTGACTTGGTCACAAGCGCCGAGCCGACAAATTCCCAACATTGCCAACAGATTTTGACCAACGGGTGCTTTCCTTGGAATAAAGAACGCGACCAACCACAGCCCTTCTGGACTCTAATTGGTCATTCGCACAACCGCATCCCTTGTCCTTGACACAAAGTCGCAGCTTTTCGTTTGCGCCGGCGGCCGACGGGCTCCCACGGCTTCAACAACCAGTGACGTTTGGGCTGTATTAGGTGTACTGCACTTGGAATTTGTAAGGAGCTTCATTTGTTGGAAGAAAACATGCGCACATCTGGCAGTGACGATTGCCGACAATCGGGATCAGCGCAGTTGAAGATCCAGGGGTCGTCCAGTCAGCGTCAATGTCCAAGGAAGGAAAATGGGTGCGTGCTGGACAACGGATCAAGGTACTTTGCGAATATCTCGTTGGAGATCTACTTGAGAGGGAAGGTCCACATAATGCATTCACATCGTGACACCATGTTGGTCCCTGTGGACAATGGATTTGTCGAAAGCAGGGGACCTGCATGGCCAACTTGTTGTAAATGTGCCCGTGTGTCACGCTTTTATTTCCACTCTGCCAACGAACAACCGACAGTCTTTTCTTTGCCGAGATCGCCAAAGGATCACCTCGGATTCCGAATTTTAGGTCTGTGTTTGTACTGACCAGAAACGACCTCTGGGCCAGTGTCTGTTCTTACAGAAAATCTCGCGTAAAATGGTCTAACTGACCGAAGAAAACGGAGAAACCTGTTTAGGAAAGTTTGCCGGAACGACGTGCTCGTCCAGGGTGATCCCAGTCAGGAAGAGATCACCCGTGAAGTCAACACAGACGTCCAGAATACCTAGTCGAGAGAGAAAACGAAAAATTTGGAAGGCATCTGCGCCACAAGTTCTCGCTCAGAAAATTGGCAAAATTGTCAAGGGAGAAGAGCCCAATAAAAATTGATGGTTTGGTGTGAGCCTCGCAATTGCCGTCAACTTGAGACAATTGTCGGTCAACCGCCGCATGCACCATGATCCTACGGTCCGTACTCAGTGCTGTTGGCTGGTGCGAGTTGTTCCGCATTTCTGCCGATATTGGTGGCGACATCTTTAACGTCCTCGAATGTCGTAATCGACCTGTGCACGAGTCGTGCCACGTTGGCAACGCATGTGTCACTATTGTGAGTCACTAAGTACAGCAGTCGAAAGTACGATTACGCGTGTACTTGATTAGCATAAATGGCATTACCGGTTTTGTAACAGGCTCTACCGGTAGCAGTACTGGTCAGATCGGTGGACAGTCGTGTGGCGTTCGTTTCACAGGCGGGATCTGTCGGTGAAACACGTCCCAACGAGACCAAGTTGGGAATCAAACTGAAAGATTCGACAGACTCTCCTGCCCTTGACATCCAGCGTCTTCAGACGCGCCTCCACACTAATGAATATCGTCAAACGGTGCTCAACGACAGTCTTCATGGATGAGTCTGGTGCTTGGGGCCTCACACGCATGGAGATGCGTCACCGGCAAGAAGTTGATGATGCGCCGATGCAGCCTTCTGTTCCGTGGCACCAGCCATTAAGCACCAATACGCTCCCCTCATTCGCCAAAATAGTCCTATCGTTGACCAATCAAATGTATTTACAGCCCTGGTTGGCTAAAATGTAGATTCCTGAGCCCAGTTTGCGTCATGGCCGCTTTTTGTGCTGCTCCCCAAGCACCAATCCCAGCGGATCCACTGCCGGCCTTCGTAGCCGCTCACACTGCGAGCGGCTCATTTTGCTCATTCGCCAACGCGCCTCGCCCCCCAGAAGCCCCCTCTTCCCTCCTCCACCTCTATCCACCATGCTTTCGCGTGCGTCCACCTCCGCCGTCCGCCAGACGCGCGGCGTGCGTCACGCCAGCACCACCATCAAGGCCATCCACGCGCGTGAGATCATTGACTCGCGTGGCAACCCGACCGTCGAGGTCGACCTCACGCTGTCCAACTCCAACACGATCTACCGCGCGTCGGTGCCTTCGGGCGCGTCCACGGGCATCCACGAGGCCGTCGAGCTGCGTGATGGCGGTGCGCGCTACCTCGGCAAGGGTGTGCTCAAGGCGGTGGACAACGTCAAGAGCATCATCGCGCCAAAGCTCATCGGCATGGACCCAACCAAGCAGCGTGAGATTGATGACCTCATGAAGAGCCTCGACGGCACCGACAACAAGGGCAAGCTCGGCGCGAACGCGATTCTCGGTGTGTCGCTCGCCGTTGCCAAGGCCGGTGCCGCCGCCAACGACGTGCCGCTCTTCTCGCACTTCGCCGACATGATCAAGAACGACAACGTGGTGCTGCCAGTGCCATCGTTCAACGTGATCAACGGCGGCTCGCACGCCGGCAACAAGCTCGCGTTCCAGGAGTTCATGATCCTGCCAACGGGCGCCAGCTCGTTCTCGGAGGCCATGGTCATGGGCTGCGAGGTGTACCACCACCTCAAGAGCGTGATCAAGAAGAAGTACGGTCAGGACGCTACCAACGTCGGTGACGAGGGCGGCTTCGCGCCAAACATTCAGAGCAACCGCGAGGGTGTGGAGCTCCTCATGACCGCTATTGAGAAGGCCGGCTACAACGGCAAGGTCAAGATCGGTATGGATGTTGCGTCGTCCGAGTTCTACACGGCCGATGGCCGTTACGACCTGGACTTCAAGACCGATGCCGGTAAGAAGGAGATCCTCACGGGCGAGGAGCTCTCGCAGCTGTACATCGACTTGGCGAACGAGTTCCCAATCGTGTCGATTGAGGACCCATTCGACCAGGATGACTGGACCCACTACTCGGCCTTCACCAAGAAGATCGGTGAGAAGGTCCAGGTCGTCGGTGACGACTTGCTGTGCACGAACCCAAAGCGTATCGCTACGGCGCTCGACAGCAAGGCCTGTAACGCTCTGCTGCTGAAGGTCAACCAGATCGGCAGCGTCAGCGAGAGCGTGGACGCCGTCGCGCTTTCCAAGAAGAACGGCTGGGGTGTCATGACCTCGCACCGCAGTGGTGAGACCGAGGACAGCTACATCGCTGACCTCGCCGTCGGTCTGAGCACTGGCCAGATCAAGACCGGAGCGCCGTGCCGATCGGAGCGTCTGTCCAAGTACAACCAGCTGCTGCGCATTGAGGAGCAGCTCGGCCGTGATGCCAAGTACGCCGGTGTGCACTTCCGCCAGCCGTGGAAGGTGTAAGCCGCTTGCGTTTGACCATTTGCGAACGAAAGCATTCACCACCAACCCCAGTCTAAGACCCGTAGACCATCCAGCACTACGGTAGCTATCTGCAGAATATATACACTTCCATACAAGCAACATCATCTTCTTGCCTCTCATGTGCAGCCGTTCATTTCTCGTTTGTCCAAGCTGGAAGATCGTGTTAGGCGTGGCTGCACTTTCTCAGTCAACAAAACGTACTGTAAGCTTCCTGAATAGAGCGCTCAAACTCATTCAAACCTAACGTTAAACCTAATTTCAGAAACCTAAGAACCTAGAAACAGAACCTCCAGAAGTCAGTGGGTCGTGGACAATTGAGCAAGCAAGAGCACCATGTCGCGTAGTGCATTGGCGCGTCATGCGCAGCTCACGGCGATGCGCACGCAGCCGCAGGGCGAGGAGCAGGAGGAAGAGCACCAGCGCCGTGTCAAGAACGACGAGCTGTCCATGTACGTGTCTTTGGATTCTTCTGAGTGTCGCTGGAACGCGAGTAATCAACTCTAACTCTGTGACTTTCATGCAGCCATGGTAACGACACCACGTACAATCTGAACACGCTGCTGCACCAAAACATCATGCAGTCCGCGTACTTCCGCGAGCTCTAGTACGTCGGCGTGTTCGTGGTCCGATTCGGCGTCTAGAACTCCATTTACTGACGATTTGATGGTGTTTTGTGTGCGCTTGTAGCAAGTTCAAGACGTACCATGAAGTCGTGGACGAGATCTACTACCGCGTGGACCACGCAGAGCCCTTCGCGCCGGGCACAGCGCGCATGCCGTCCACGTGCTTCTGCCTGTTGTTCAAGTGCTTCACGATGCGGCTCACAGTCAAGCAGATGAACGGACTGCTCAAGCACACGGTGCGTTTGTAATCGCTAGTTCGTTCTTTCTTCGTGGACCCCATACTGACTATTGTGCTGTGTGGTCTTTCGTAGGACTCGCCTTACATTCGAGCCGTGGGCTTCCTGTACTTGCGGTACACGATCGACCCGGAGACGCTGTGGACGTGGTTCGAGCCGTACTTGGACGACGCGGAGGAGTTCAACGCCGCCGCGAACAAGAACGACAAGACGTAAGTACGGCCCCACACTAGATCTTCGCGCTGTGGAGAGGCGGTCAGAACAATTGCTGACCATTCGTGTCTGATTATCTCTGCAGAACGATCGGCAAGTGGCTGAAGACGCTGCTGGAGGAGAACAACTATTTCGGAACGATCCTGCCTCGCATCCCGAAGAAGATCCAGGACAGCATCAAAGTCAAGGTACGCAAAGGAACACCACCAAACTGTCGTGAGTTCCCCTTTGGTTGTCTGACTTTGGCTCGTGGTTGTTTTCGTAGCTGCTGCTCCACGGACGCCGCCAGGAGCGCGAGAAGTCCAACCTCGCCATTGTCGAGTACCTCAAGCCAGGCACGAAGGTGCGCGCGCTGTATGCGGACGAGGACAACGACCCAGCGGTTGGTAGTACGCTGCATGTGTGGATGTGATGAGTGGGTGGCTTTTTCTAATCGTAGTGGTGTTTTGCTGCTGCTAGATGTACGACGCTGTCATCGATTCCGTCGAAGAGAACAACGAGTTCTGGGTCTCGTTCCCAGAGTACGGCAACACCGAGAAGCTCAAACTGGGCGACATTGAGTTCGACAAGAGCAAGTTGCCGTCGTCGTCAAGAAGCGGTGGCGGTAGCCGCGGTCGCTCTCGTTCAGCGTCGCGGAAACGCTCGCCGAGTCGTTCTCGATCGCGTGACCGTGACCGTCGTGGAGGAAGCAGCCGCTCCACCAGAGACCGAGGCGATTCACGACGCCACCGTCGCAGTCGCTCACGCTCTCGCGACCGCGATCGTGAGCGAGACCGATCCAGAGACCGAGGCAGCTCCAGTCGACACCGCAGCCGACGTCGCAGTCGCAGTCGAAGCCGTAGCG
Source organism: Pythium diclinum (assembly GCA_023337495.1). Taxonomy (NCBI): domain Eukaryota; phylum Oomycota; class Peronosporomycetes; order Pythiales; family Pythiaceae; genus Pythium; species Pythium diclinum. The sequence goes on from JAADXB010000630.1 coordinate 10,374, forward strand.
CCAGCCCAGCGAAGCGAAGCGGCGGAGGAAACCTCGCCGACGATCTGCTCGCCCAGGTGCGTGAGGAAGAGCGTCGCAAGGCCGCTGCTGTGGGCAAGGACTACGCTGCCCGCCCCGCGAGCTACAAGGGATCGCTTTCGCTCAAGCTGGATCGCTTCACGACTCGCCAGCGCAGCCCCACGAAGCGGTCGGAGCCGCCTGTTTCAAGTCGCCGTCACGAATCCCGAGCGTCCAGCGACACGGAAACCACGCAGACAAAGCCAGTGGAGATCAGCCGCGAAGCCCAGGAGCGCATGCGCAAGCTGCGCGAGATGTACGGCGACGCCGCGCGCGCCAAGCCGTCCTCAGACGAGGAGTAGCGTCGAATCCGATCCTTTGCACCCATATCACGAAATACAGGGAAATTTGACCATACGTCACTCAACAAAGGGAGCTGCTCATAGTGACATTGTTTTTGTGAGGTTTTTTATCGTCGTCGTCACATGGGTCACGCACAGGACAACAGGACAGGACATCGCATTGGCAGGAAACAGGAAGGCGTGAAGATGGCGCCGAACGAGCGCTTGCTGGCGACGCCGCTGGCAGGCGATGCTTCTAATGGAGCTGCTGGGTCAATAGCGTCGCCCTACACGGTCGTGCTGTACTACAAGTACGTGCGCGTCGCGCAGACCGAGCCCGAGTTGGCGGCGTTTGTCGCGTCCCACGAAGAGCTCTGCCGCGAATTGGAGCTCACGGGCCGCGTGCGCATCGCAATGGAGGGCATCAACGGCACGCTAGGCGGCAGTGAACGCTGCATAGCGCAGTACATTGCGCACATGCAGCAGGACGCGCGCTTCAGCGGCATCGACTGGAAGACCAGCGCGTCGATTGTCGAGCCGTTTCCGGAACTGCTCGTGCGTCTCGCGACCGAGATCGTGTCGCTCGAGCTGCC
>JAADXB010000631.1:0-11290 GCA_023337495.1 Pythium diclinum
CACCGCCTTCGACCACGACCGAAGCTACGACGCCGCCACCTGCGACCACGACCGAAGCTACGACGCCTCCACCGTCGAAGACCACGGAGGCACCTGTCGTCACATCAACGTCGACTGCTGCACCAACCCCTTCGACCAACGCCTACGGAGACGACGCTCAAACACCGACTGTGACCCCTGCGAAGCAGGACCCTGCCAAGCCGCACAGTGGCATCATCGTGATGCCAGTCTCGTCCTCGTCAGCTCCTGCCGCAGGCGAAACGACGACGACCAAGGCGCCCGAGACGCCGCATGCCAAGGCCACAACGGGGTCGTACTGGGAGTGGGTCCAGGCCACTTACAATGGCCTGGTCAAGCGCTTCGACGGCGACATGGCGGTGGTCGCGCAGCAGATGCGCCTGATGGAGTGTCTGGCGTTCGACAACGTCTTCGGCGTCGTCGAGTACAGCGCCGACTTCGTCGCCAACTTCCACTTGGCGTCCAACAAGCCCGTTTGTGGCCAGAAGATCGAAGCCGTCAACACTGGTACAATCACGGTCGCTGTGGAGCAGCCAGCGACTGACTTCAAGCGTGAGGAGGTCAAGTTCGCGGCGCCTGAGGTTATCCAGGCCGTGAAGGAGGAAGCCGCGACTGGAGCTGCTGACGCGGCAGCCACAGCCACGCCACTGGTGGACCCAGAATTCGCCAAGGCGGCCGAGACGACGCTCAAGGAAGGCGCCGCCGACGCTGACGTCAACACGACCGATGCTCCTAAGGAGACCAAGGCAGAAGCCCCAGCGTCGCCCAAGATGGAGGCGGTGGCCGTGAACCCCACCACGCCAGCCAAGAAGTCCACGCACTACTGCGAGTAGATATGGAAACTGAGTAGTGATGGGTGCATACATGTAAATACTGGTACTGAATATACCGACCTGTGAGTAGACCATGGCTACACTTTGATAACATAATGTATTGCATTCTCAAACGTAGATGGCGGTAAAGAGGCCATCTTGTGGTAGACTACTTCTTGAACGCTCTCCGAGACCTCATTGTTCCAATGCGATGGCTGATGCCGTTTGTGTGTGGCGGGGAGAGGTCGTGGAGCTGCCGCTGTTGCACCAGTAGCGGTTCGTGAGGCTGGGTATCGACCCGCCGAAGGGCGTGCCGCTGTACGGCACGCCGGGCACGGTCTAAGGCGTGTCGGCGTGAGCCGTGACTCCATCTGAGTGATCGGCAGGGAGCTTGTGCAGAACTACAGTACAATGTGCATGGGCGAAGGCGCGCTCATCCTCCGGCTCTGGTTATCTTGGATTGACGACACGAGTTGACGACGTTAATGGGAGAATTCAACCACTAACGTCGCCACTCTCTCCCAGTGCATGGCCGTGCCGTAGCCGCGACTTCGAAGTGCATGCCATTTTGGTGCGTCCCGTGTCGCAGCCGCAGTTTGTTTGCGCTCGAAGCAAGTGTTGAATTATAGATAATTCAAGTGTATTATTATATAAATCCGTAATATCCCGATCATAGAATGATATAGGTATATGACATATGTCTTATTGAAGGTCATCAGGTTCCCACTTCTGCTTTGAGCGCGATCAAACCGTGCTCGCCCAACGCACGGCGTGGCATGGTTCCTGAGGGAACCCCATTGTCTTCACTGCAACATGCTCCGTAGTAGTACGCTATGCCTGCAGCTGGCGCTCATCGGGACGATTTCCACGTATGGATCAATGGACCGGCGCTATTAGCAACCTCTTCCTCAGCAATGGCAGGCTAAACCTGCTAAGCCCCATGCTTCCCTGCTTCCCCACAGGATCAGCTTCCCTCTTTCCTAAGCCGCATTCTACAAGTTCCTCGGTGCTTGCTACAGTACATCCACCCGCACCAACCATGCAGGTCCTTCGCCTCCTCAGCACGCTCGCCCTCGCGGTGGGCCTGGTCTCAGCCGCATCCAACGACTCGGACCGCCGTCTCGCCGGTGGCAACTCCGCCTGTGGAGCTGCTCGCGTGCGCAAGCCGTGGGGAAGCCTCACCACCAACGAGCAGTCGCTGTACGTGGAGGCTCTGGGTCGCGCCATCAAGAGCGGCGTCGTCAAGACCTTCGCCGAGATGCACATCGAGACCATGGGCGAGACCCAGGCCCACCACTCGTGCGCGTTCTTCGCGTGGCACCGCCGTATGCTGCTGGCCTTCGAGTCGTACTTGCGTGGCCTGGACGACAAGTTCGCGTGTCTGACCATCCCGTACTACGACGTGCACTCGGCCTACGCGGACCTGGCCAACAAAAAGTGCAAGAACATGTACGACTGCTCGCCGATCTTCAAGGCCATCGGCGGCGCCGCGTCCTCCAATGTCGTGAAATCACTCGTGTACAGCGGGAAGGAGACCAGTGGCCTCCCCGTCCAGAGCGCACCCTTCAACGTCGACTGTGACGACGGCGAGAAGCAGTGCGGCGCCATGCTGCGCAACAACCTTCAGAAGAGAAGTGTGCCGTCGGGTGCCGGCTTCGGTACGTTCCTGGAGATCGTGACGCGGTCGGAGGACTACGCAACGTTCCTCGAGGGCATCCAGTTCGGCATCCACAACGAAGTCCACAACGCATTGGGTGGCGTCATGGGCACGTTCGCGTCTCCTCGCGACGTGTTCTTCTACTCGTGGCATGGTGCCATCGACATGTACCTCAGCGTGTTCACGCAGTGCCAGGTCGGCACCCTCACCGTAGGAAGCAAGGAGTCGCTGCTGGCGTTCACGCAAGCCACGCAGATGTGTGGCGGTGTGAGTGGCGTGGGTGTCGACACGGGCATCACCATGAACGTCATGGTGGATGGCCAGCTCGTGGACGCGGCCCAGCACCCGACGTTGGGAAAGTACTTCACGCAGGTGGGTGATAAGATGTGGAGCTACGCAGACACGACGCAGCTGGGTGACTACAGCTACAGCTACGAGCTGCCAGCGATGATCAAGACCCAGATCCTGAGCAACCGTGACATCTGCAAGGGCGTGGACGGAGGATTGATCACCAACGTAACTGCGGCTCCTGAAACAGCGACGCCTCCTCCATCGGAGACTGTCACTCCTGTGTCATCGGAGACCGTCGCGCCAATCTCAACAGAGACTGTTGAGGCTGCTTCATCGTCACAGCCTGCGAAGACAGACTACGACGAAGACGAGGAAGACGATGAAGAGACCGGATCTGACAGCTCCTACCCACAGACGTTGACTCCACGTGTGGCGCCATCAGAAGTGCCGGGCGCCAACAGCACGACGCCCGTGTCGCCATATGACAAGCCAACTCCTTCGAAGAATGCCTACGGAGACGACGCTCAAACACCCACTGTGACGCCCGTGAAGCAGGATCCTACTGCTCCACACAGCGGCATTGTCGTGGCGCCATCCTCATCTGCGCCACCGAGCGCATACGGGGATGTGGCTACACACGCCCCCGAGACGCCGACGGCCAAGGCCACCACGGGGTCGTACTGGGAGTGGGTCCAGGCCACATACAACGGCCTTGTCAAGCGCTTCGACGGCGACATGGCGGTGGTCGCGCAGCAGATGCGCCTGATGGAGTGTCTGGCGTTCAACAACGTCTTCGGTGTCGTGGAGTTCAGCGCCGACTTCGTCGCCAACTTCCACTTGGCGTCCAACAAGCCTGTGTGCGGCCAGAAGATCGAGGCTGTCAACTCGGGCGCCATCACAGTCGCGGTGGAGCAGCCAGCGACTGACTTCAAGCGCGAGGAGGTCAAGTTCGCGGCGCCTGAGGTCATTCAGGCCGTGAAGGAGGAGGCCGCAAGTGGCGCCGTCGCCGCGGCAGCCACGGCCACACCACTGGTGGACCCGGCGTTCGCCAAGGCGGCTGAGACGACGCTCAAGGAACGCGCCGCCGACGCTGACGTCAACACGACCGATGCTCCTAAGGAAACCAAGGCAGAAGCCCCAGCGTCGCCCAAGAAGGACGTGGCGCCGCCCACCAAGCCAGCCAAGAAGGGCAAGAAAGGGAAGAAGTCGTGCGAGTAGACGGACACGGAGTAGGGTCGTTCATCAGTAAAAACGTACCCGTTGTAGATGCTCGCATTATGGCTAGTGTGTCGTAGTGGTGTGTCTATATACAGTACTTGGGGCGGGGGAGGCCTCTCTGTCAGTCTGTCTGTCTGTGTATCTATCTATCTTTCCTGGTCCAGCAGCGCGTCGTACTCGGCCATGATGCTCTCGGGGGTGATCAGTCGGAACTGCTCGTTGAGCTTGAGGATCGCGCGGTTCACGCGCGCCACCTTCCTGCGGTCGTCCACGCTCATCTTCGTGGTCGCGTGGACCTGTCGCTTCTGCATCAGCACTTCCACTCGCGTCTCCATACTCCCCACCTCCTCCATCGCATCGTCCAGTCCCAGCGCGTTCATACTGCGTGAGATCCACAAGTACCCGTTCGTGCCCAGGATCACTTCGATGCCAATCGCACTGAGCGAGATCATGTGCTGCTTCATGCGCTTGACCAGCGACGGCTGCACGGCCACGAACTGGCCGTTCTCGAGCTTGCCGTACCGCAGACTGCGCGTGTGCAGCGACAGCGAGCCGTCGTACCGCACCTCCTGGATCTCGGCGCTGATGAGGTCGTTCTCCACGAAGAACTGGCGCATCTGCAGCTGGTCTTCGTACGTGCGACGACGCTGCGCGCCGCCGGGCAGGTACACGGAGCTGAGCATGAGCGACGCGTCCTGCTGCCCGTTCACGTCCACCTTCCAGCGCTTGTTGCCCACCTCCGTGACGCGGCCCACGACGATGTCGCCCACTTCGCCGATGTAGCGAGACACCAGCGGACGCACAGAGATGAGCTGGTTCACCTTCTCCACGACGCCCGCGACGCTCGCGATGAGCTCGTTCTGGCTCAAGTACGTGCCGTGGCCGCGCAGGAACGCGCCCGTTTCCGTGCTGATGACCTCGCCGGGCGTCACCACGACGATGGAGCCTTCGTCCAGAAGCTCCACGTCCATGTCCTGCGCCAGCGCATCGTTCTCATCCTCGCGCGTCCGCACTTCGATCTGCATGATGCTCGAGTTTTGTTGGTGTTGGCGTTTTGCTTTGGATCGTTGGCGCTTTCACCAACAACCAACAAAAAGCCACTTTTGATACGATATCAATTTTCAAGAGCTCACCAGTAGATGTGGTCCACATGATAGTAACCAACACTCCTCTCGCCTCGTCATTGGCTGAAATCCCTCCAGAGAGGAGCTCCACTCGTGCGGTGCCGCCAGCCTTACCACCGATCCATCGTCCAATGCATTCGACGAAAACTCATCACCAACTCCACCTTCCAGCAACATGGCGATTCTCAAGACGCGCAGCGGCGCCGCGCCGCCCGTGGTGGGCGTGCTGGGCGGCGGACAGCTCGGCCGCATGATGGCGCAGGCCGCGCACCGCCTGGGCGTGAAGCTCGTGGTGCTGGACCCGCAGGGCGCCGCGTCGCCCGCCGGCCAACTGGGCGTGCAGGCCATCGCCGGCAGCTTCACCAACGAAGCCGACATCGCCAAGCTCGCGACGCACTGCGACATCCTGACGGTCGAGATCGAGCACGTGAACGCCGCCTTTCTGGAGACGCTGCAGCACGACACCACGCGGCCGATTGCCGTGCACCCGTCGCCCGCGACCATCCAGCTCATCCAGGACAAGTACACGCAGAAGCAGTTCTTCAGCCAGGTGGACGGCGTCGCGGTCGCGCCGTTCCAGATCGTGACGTCGCAGCAGGACGCGCTGGCCATTGGAGAGGCCTTTGGGTACCCGTACATGCTCAAGTCGCGGTTGTTCGCGTACGACGGCAAGGGCAACGCCGTGGTCTCGCAGGCCAGCGACGTGGCCGACGCGTTTGCCAAGCTCGGCGTCAAGGACGGACAGGACGTCAAGCTGTACGCGGAGAAGTGGGTGCCGTTCACGAAGGAGCTGGCCGTGATGGTGGTCAAGTCGAACGACGACGTGCGCGCGTACCCGGTCGTGGAAACCACGCAGAAGGACAGCATCTGCGATACGGTGCTCGCCCCTGCGCAGATCTCACAGGAGACATACGTTAAGGCCAAGCGCATGGCATTCACGGCCATCTCCAAGCTCGGTGGCAACGGCATCTACGGCGTCGAGCTCTTCCTCACGGCCAACGGCGACGTCTTCCTCAATGAGATCGCGCCGCGTCCACACAACTCGGGCCACTACACCATCGAGGCCTGCGAGACGGACCAGTACGAGCAGCACCTGCGCGCGATTTGCGAGCTGCCGCTGGGCGGCTGCGACCTCGCGGTCAACGCCGCGCTCATGGTGAACGTGCTGGGCGCCGCGAATGCCAGCGAGGACGACAGCTACGCCGACCTGCGCAAGTGCCTGTACGTGCCAGGCGCGACGCCGCACCACTACGGCAAGGAAGGCGTGCGTGCCGGCCGTAAGCTGGGCCACTTCACCATCGTCGCGTCCAGCATCCAGCAGCTCGTGGAGCGTGCGAATGCCGTGTCGCCGCAGATTGCTCAGAACGCCGGTCTGGTCAAGGCGCCTGCCGTCGTGGGCATCGTCATGGGCTCGGACTCGGACCTGCCGACCATGGCGCCGGCCGCCGAGATGCTGGAGAAGTTTGGCGTGCCGTACGAGCTGAGCATCGTGTCGGCGCACCGCACGCCTGGTCGTATGTACGAGTACGCGCAGACGGCGTTCCGTCGCGGGCTCAAGGTGATCATCGCCGGCGCCGGCGGTGCTGCCCACCTGCCAGGTATGATCGCCGCGCTCACGCCACTGCCTGTGGTCGGCGTGCCTGTGAAGACCAGCACGCTCAATGGCCAGGACTCGCTGCTCAGTATCGTGCAGATGCCGCGTGGCGTGCCTGTGGCCACGGTCGCGATCGGCAACGCGACTAACGCCGGTCTGTTGGCCGTGCGGATGCTCGGCGACAAGTACTTGGAAGCTATGGAGGTGTTCCTGGAGGAACAGAAGCAGGAAGTGGACGGCAAGATTGACAAGATGGAGCAGATCGGATGGAAAGAGTACCTCCAGACCATGAAGCACTAGTGTAGTGCTGATGGTGGAGAGCTGGCAATACAAACGCATGTTGAACGCAAGAACTCAAGGATCTCGCCTTTCTCATGTTTGTTGTGGACCACATGAGCTTTGCAATGTTGGAGAAAGACTGTGAGTCGAAGAACAACTGCGAACGCCGACGCGCTGCAGTTCTTCCAGGACATCGCAGCAGACGAGCTCCTAGTCGAGAAGACGCCGGTGGCAGCCGGTGGGCCCACGATCTCGCTGCTGGATCAGCACCATAACTTGTTGTCGCGCCCGCTCTCACTGCCCGTGTTGATGGCAGCAGCGAGCTGGTCAACCGCCGACGACGTTGAGGACGGTAGCCAGATCGCTGACTCGCTGGTTGGGTTGCGGTCGCAGGAGGCAGCTTCTCTACTCGGTAACCACGGCAGCAACAGCGCTGCGGCTTGCAGATCAGCGACGAGAGCCATTCGACCAACACCCTCGTCGTTTGAAGCGAGTTCCACCACGACCATCACGGCGCCGCCCAAGACACAGCGCAAGAAGCCGAAGCGCTCACCCCACTACGACCCCAACCACGCTCGCAACAAGCGCCGCCGTGAGCTAATAAGTCTGCACGAGAAAGTCGCCGAGATGGAGCAGCAGCTGAAGCGCCTGCGCGACGCCACGCCGACGCCACTGGTCTCGGCACTGCCTTCCTGCGTCGATCTCCGATGCGCTACGACTAAAGAGACACTGGTAGAACCTCAAACGGGCGAGTTACAGTGGCAGCGCGTCGCCGAACATGAGCGGGACAAGCGACGGTGTGTCGAGCGCGAGAATGAGCAGCTCAAGCACGTTCTCGAGACGCAGCGCCGAATCGCCGATTCACTCGAGCAGCTACAGCACGAGCGCGAGACGCTTGAGGTGTCTCGTGTATGCGAACTCTCCGTCCACCTGCGGCGCGTCTCGACCAAGCCGGATGAAGACGAGCTTCATAACCTGCTGAACCAAGCCTACGCGTGCTTCATGGTAGCTGGTGCACCCATGGCCGGCTGCAACCATGAGTGCATGGCTGCAGATGGCCAAGACATTCTTGTGAGTGAACTGGCTAGCGACGACACCGCCACGCCGTGAGTCAGTCAATTGTTCTCTGCTCCCGCGGTTGGACCCGTCAGATCATGGCTCGCCCACTCGTGCGGTCTAGAGATTGTCGCTTTGATGCCTCGGCAACGAAAAAGAGAAGAGGTTATTTGTGGACTGTGGAAGATCGCAGATGGAATGGTACGCTGTCTGTGAAGGCATGGAGCTGCTGCAAGTAAAGGCGATGAAGCCATGAAGTCAAGTGGTTTCCATTTTTGGACCTACTCCAGGAAGGGGTTTGTTACACTGGTACTATAGATCGAAGTACTTCGCAGTATTAATAGTGGTGCATATCTAGAGTTGTCGAAGAACGGTACAGTGTATGCCGCGATTTGCCTTTTCGCGGCGACTGCATTTCGCGTCGAATAATAATATTTGTGGTTCGGAAACGACGACTGAACAGGCAGCACGGACGTTAACTTAGAAGAACAATTTGCTTCATATATTTTTGCTGTTTGTTCTCGTCCCCATACTACTAAGCACTTCTAGTAGTATAGCAGTCGAATGTATTTGTCGCGCGACGTCATCAAGACGCCGACGTTCTTCCAGGCAGCGAGAGTGAGAGAGAAAGAAAGAGAGAGAGAGAGAGAATGAGCACATCAGCTAGTAGCTTGCCGGTCGTTTGGGAGGCACATTGTGCCACGCAATGACTCACGGCGTGGCATCTGCCGGCTCAGCAACTGCGCTTGCGTAGGGCGGGAACGTCGTGTACCCTTCGCCACCGAGCGATGGGTCCCACCACACGTCACGTGGTGGGAGCGGCGTCAATGGCCAGTCGTTCTGGAAGCGCTCGGCCAAATCCGGGTTCGCGATGTACGCGCGGCCAAAGAGCACCGCGTCTGCGGCGCCACTGCGGATGACGCCTTCGGCCGTATCGCGTGCATAACCGTTACCGGCGATGATGATGCCCTGGAAAGCGCGCTTCGCCTCGAGTGCCGTGACGAGACGACCTTTGTCGTGGTGCGGCAGCGGGAAGCCTGCACCGTCGAGCACCGCGACGTACCCAAGCTGGCGCTTGCGGAGCTGCTCGAGCACGTACAAGCACTGCTCGTGGTTGTCTGCACCACCCATGCCAGCAAAACCACTGTTGGGCGAGAGACGCAAACCGACGCGGTGGGCTGGCCACACGTTGAGAATCGCGTCAGTCACCTCGAGTGCCAAGCGTGCACGGTTTTCGACTGAGCCACCGTACTGATCTGTGCGCTTGTTGGTCACAGACTGCAAGAACTGGTCGAGAAGATAGCCATTGGCGGCGTGGATCTCGACACCGTCAAAGCCCGCAAGCTTCGCGCGCTCGGCGCTCAGGCGGAAGTCCTCCACGATCCCAGGGAGCTCGTCCGTCTCGAGCGCGCGAGGGACTTGCATCGAGACGTAGTGGCCGTTGACGTCACGGAGATGACTGCCCTCGAGTCCGATTGCCGAGGCCGAGACTAGGTCGTGCTGCGCGTTGAACGAGCGGTGGCCCTGACGACCAATGTGCCAGAGTTGCACAAAGATCTTGCCGCCTTTGGAGTGGACGCGGTCGGTCACTTGCTTCCACGCGGCCACTTGCTCGTCATTGTAGAGCGCTGGCGAGCCGTACCACCCGTAGCCTTGCTCGCTGACGACGCAGCCTTCTGAGATGATCAGTCCAGCGCCGGCGCGCTGCTCGTAGTAGAGCTGGTGGATCTCGGTCGGTGCGCGGGTGGTGGGATCGGCTCGCGAACGCGTGAGTGGGCCAAAGACCACGCGGTTCTTAAGAACGAGGTCGTCGCCAAGCGTGAGCGGCGTGAAGAGCTTGTAGTCGGTCGTGGCACTGGGGCTCATCGTGGGTGAGGCAGGAGGTGGGGGGGGGAGGTCGTGAGGGCTTCTTGGTTGCTTGTCGAATTGGAAAGTGAGCACGGCACTGCACAACCTCGAACGCTCTGGCGAGTGTGTTGGCACAAGGCTGCCGGTTAGACATGAGAGATTATGCTGGGCACTGGGGGGCCCGTAGGTGCCACGACCATAGCGCCGTGGCGCCACAACCATGTTGGTCAATCTTCGTCTAAGTCAGTACTCAAGGCACTGATTAGTAGAGTCGGATATGAGTTCCCAATTTGCCGCAAAGTGCGCAGGTGAAACCGCCGGAGACCGAGGGGGAACTCAGCGCCAGCAACCTCGGCCGCTCGCGATAACTCGCGGGTGAATCTGATCACGTGAAGCGCTGCTGAATACACCGACGCCTTCGCCAACACAACGACGACAACCTCACCACGCGCGCGACGAAGCACGCGCTGCCAGCTCCCGTCATCTACGCCGCCAGCGTCGACCCAGCGGCCAGCATTTTCGTGTCGAAGCGAGCGGCGACGGCCCCTCCAACGGTCAAGGTGGCTTCAAATAGTGCGCTCTCCAGCCAGAAATAGCCACTTCAAGCACCCCCGCCATGGAATCCCCAATTGTGTGTGACGCGCGGCCGAGGCCGTGGGATCCCGGCACAAACGACCATACACGACTGGCGTGCGTGAACAAGCACCAGGGCGATGAAGAAGCGATCGGACGGCTCAGGAGGGTCGTGGAAGTGAGTCTGTCGAAGTACATGCTCGAAGCCACAGCCAGATGGCCAAGAGCCACGCCACGTCGCGGGGATGATAATTTACGCCTCAAGCCACTCATAGAATCCAACCGAGAACAGCAAAGCTCACCAAGCACGTCTGAGGCCCGTGTGGGCGATTGCTTGGAAGCCATGCAGCTACGAGCTCGCCATCGTCTCGCTGTGAGGGCAGCCCGAAGGAACTACAGGCCCAAGGTCACGCGCACGTGGATGACACTCGTCGCGACCAGGAACACAGAATGCCCGACGATGGCTGGACCGGGGCAGAACGCCCAGTGCGAATACGACGCGCCAGAATATGATGGGGGAGCTCGATTCCAACTAACAGTCAGAGCAAGTTTCCAAACCCTCAAACTTCAGGCGCTCCTAACTAAAGCGAAACATCTTCGAGAGCGGGCTCAAGACGTGCTCAAGACAGACGCGGGAGGCCAGGAGACCACGCAGGCAAACAGTGAGCCTGTGCAGCGACAGAGAACACCGGAAGACACGGAAACGACCAAGACGCAGGAGAAGAGTGAGCAGGAGGCGACGAAGAAAAAGACAAAGACAGCCATCGACGCGTTCAAGACAGACGCGGGAGGCCAGGAGACCACGCAGGCAAACAGTGAG
>JAADXB010000632.1:0-11283 GCA_023337495.1 Pythium diclinum
ACAGTGGCAGTTGAAGTAGCCAGGCGTGACGCGCGCATGGGCAACGCCACGGCGTCGCTCGCGTGCTTGACGCGCGTGTGTGCGGCGGACGACGCGGCCCAGCACCAGAACGACAATGCGGCCGTGCTGCATGTGGCGCTGGAGGTGAAGGGCTGTGAATCTCGGTGCGTCATTTCATTCATGCCGATAGTCTGGAAATAATGGGGTTTTGACACGAGGTGAAACTGGCGTAGGACGATGCTGGAGGTGCCGCTGCGGCGCGTGCTGTGGACGGTGCCCATCGCATCACTAAAGCACGCGCTCGTGGTCGCGGCAACGGAGGACGGAGCTTCTGAGCTGCTGAACACTGCAGCCACAACGGCGGAAAGGATACAAGCGAACGAGTCGACTCGACATCAGCAGACGACTCTGGATCTGCCTCTAGATCATGCGAAGACTGACGGCAACAGCACAACGCGTGTATTCCTAGCGCTGCTGGCGTGTGGGCGGTGTGGACGCCCGCGTGGCTGCTCGTGTGGATGGCGCAGCGAGCACACGATCGCCACGACGCACGAGTCGCTGTCTCTTGCGCAGCTCCTGCCGCGAATCCTGGTACGAAACGGCCTCTCCATCCGCGTTGTCTTGGCTCACACAATCCCTGACTGTGCTGTCCGTTGCGTAGCCTTTCGCGTCCGCCGGTGAGCTCTCGACTCCTCGATCCATCCACGTGAAGATCTTCGAGTCGTCTCGGCCGCCCGTCGCGCCGCTTGAGGCCTCAGTCGTACGCTTCAAGATCGTGGATCCGATGGTCGAGAGTCTGCGAGCCGTTCGTTCTACAGCTCACCTGTTCAGTTGTCATTATCAGCTGCGATCTCACTCTGGAATCTCTTGTGTCTGCTGCTGTGTAGGTTTTCACTGTCGACGTGCAGTACGGAGAGCAGAAGTGGAGCGTCTCTCATCGCTTCCGAGAGTTCGTCGCCCTCCACGACACGCTGCAAGCGACCGCAGGCGACGCGTTGCTGCCGGAGCTGCCGCGTTCCAAGTGGTTTGGGCGACTGGACCCCGACTTCCTCCACACAAGACGCGTGGCTCTCGACCAGTACGTTCGCAGTCTTCTCTGCATCGACTGCGTTCGTGACAGCGTCACGCTGCTCGCGTTTCTTGGTGGTCAGTGGCTACTGCTTTCTATCTTGGCGACTTTATCAGTAGCTCTCACCTTGGTATCGCTCTATCTCGTAGCGATCTCCACGAACCAAGAGAAGCTCATGCAGCCGCCGCCCGACTCGCTGTGTCCGCTGGAGGTCATGCACCTCCGCGTGCTGCAGCACTACGTCACACCAGGGGATCTGCTGCTCTTCCGCAGCAACGGCGCTATCAGCTCACTGCAGCGATCCGTTACGGGCTCAGAATGGGACCACGTTGCTGTTGTCGTGCCGCGCGAGAGTGACGATATCAACAAGGGCCTTCTCCTACTTGAGGCCACAGGTGACGGCGTCACCGCGCTGTCTCTGGTACGTGCGTCTTCACGCTGAGTTTACTGACTCGTGAGCTAACTGAGGTGGGTGCACTGATGCAGACGACTCGCCTGTACGCGTACTCGGCCTTCCACACGAGCCGCATCGTCCTGCGGCAGCTCAACACGCCGCTGCTGAGCCCCGCTGTGCGAAGTGATCTGCTACTCCGCTTCACCAATCAAGTGAAAGGGCGTCCGTACGGACTGGGACTCGACAAAGTGCTTCGAACTGACGACAGGCGGCCACGCGACGCCATCGACACGGGCAGGAGCGACTACTTTTGCTCTGAACTCGTACGTTGTCTCGTCTTGAGACTCAATTGTGAAGCGTTTGATGATTTAGTATGGTGGTCATGTAGGTCGCGGACGCGTACAAGGCTCTGGGGCTCATCGACGCCTCGATTCTGCCCAGCAACTTCTGGCCAAGTGCGTCCATCTCATGGCATCTCCAATCCTTCTTGATGTTCTCACTGACTGACAAACCTCCTATCTGTTACAACTTCAGGCTCGTTCTCCTCTGGTGCATTCGTAGACGTGGAGCTCAGCCGCCATGGTGCGTCTCTTGGTGGTGCCATCGCCGTCGACTGTCAAGTGCTTGAAGTCGCATTGGCCAAACGAATCGCACCTGGTACTTCAATGTAACGGTGCTTGTTAGAAACCTGTTCGTACCTGCCCATGTAGCCATCGCGATCTTGAAGCGACACACCACGACTCTTCACATACCTCACATCCTCTCTCTTTCTGTTTCTCTTCCACATTGTGGCCTCTCCAAGATCCAGATCTCTCCGAAGCACCAGCCATGAAGAAGCTCTTCAAGTTGTCGTCCAAGTTCCATGGCCAGGGCCGCGTGGTGTTCGCGTGGCAGCCCAACGGCGGCTTCCTCGCGACCGCCGGTAAGAACGGACTCGTGCACATCTTCGACCGCCAGGGCGAGCAGTACGACGAGATCGGACTCGATATGTCAGCGCCGGTCATCGCGTTGGACTGGGACCCAGACGGCAGCACGCTGGCGGTGCTGCAGCAAGGCAGCAACATCGTGCCGCTGTGGGATCTGAGCTCGCGGTCGACGCAGAACCTGGACACAAACCTCAAGGACCCGACCTTCCTCAAGTGGTCAGCGTCTGGAGCGCAACTCGCAATCGGCACCCAGAAGGGAAACCTCGTCTTGTACTCCAAGGCCACGCGCAAGATCGTGCCCGTGCTGGGCAAGCACTCGAGACGCATCACGTCAGGCGCGTGGAACAGCGCCGACCAGCTCGTGTTGGGCTCCGAAGACAAGATGCTGACTGTGAGCAACTCCAAGGGCGACACGATCGAGATGCGCGAGCTGAGTCTCGTGCCCACGGACATTAAGTTCGGTCGCAAGCGCGGCGACTCGATGAAGGCGGCCGAGCAGCTCGTGGCCATCAGCATCACGCGCTCCATCATCCTCTTCAGTCTGCAGGATCCGGCCAACCCCATCGAGCTCACGTTCCAGGCGGTGCGTGGCCGACTTGTACCTTGCTGGTGGATTTGCTGTTACTGACTTCACTAATCTGTTTGGGGATATTAGCACTACGGCTCCATCGTATTCTTCGAGTGGTTCGGCGACGGGCTCATCATGATCGCCTTCTCCGAGGGCTTTGTGATCGTCATCTCCACCAAGATCGACGTACGTCTCCATGCTCTTGATATTAAACGCACTCTTTGATTGTAACTAAGGGCACGAAATGCTGCAGGAAATCGGCGAGGAAGTATTTTCCGGCCGCTTTTTCACGGAGCGCATCTTCGCCGCGAGTTACTCGCACGCGCTCAACCGCGCGGCCATCAGCGGCGACAGCGGCATCAAGGTCGTGGATATGTCCACGCACGCGGAGATCGCGAGCGACATGGTCAAGCTCACAGACGCCGAAGAAAACGAAGCCAGCATGATGGCGTTCACGAGCGACGGCCAGATCCTGACGGTCGCGACGCAGGGCGGCACGATCCAGAACTTTCTCGCGCGCATGCCCAAGATCTTCGACCACTACAGCAACTACGTCGCGTACCTGAGCTCGCTGCGGGAGCTGAGTGTCGTGGACGTGCTGGGCCGCGACAGTCCCATCCACATCTCCGTCTCCATCGAGCCGTCGTTCGTCACGCTCGGTCCACGTCATGTTGCCGTCGGTATGAACAACCGCGTGTGGTACTACCGCTGCGACGGCACGGCCAACGACGCGCTCGTCAACGAACAGCAGTACTTGGGTCGCGTGACCAGCGTCAAGCTCAACCGCGACTACGTGACTGTGCTCTGTGACGGGAAAGCGAGTCTCCATTTGATCGAGCCGGGCGCTGGTGGCCACGCTGACTTGCAGGAAGAGCAGGGCAAAGTGTTTTCGTCGTCGTCCGGCGGCGGTCGCGACGAGCGCAACAACGAGATCAGCGCCATCGCGCTCACCAAAGACTTCTTCGTGTACGCGACGTCCAACGGCACGGGCGCCATCCACTTCTTCTACTTGAGCGAGTGGAAGTTCCTCGACGGCTGCTCCTACCGCCACGACGACGGCGTGGGCATCGTGTCCATCGCGCCCAACCGCGACGGCACACGTATTGTGTTCTTGGACTCTCGCCGGCGCGGGTATGTTCTCCACGCGCCCACACGCGAGGCACTGTACATTCCTAGCATCCCCAGCACGACCACGGCGATCCTGTGGGACACTGTTGACCCGAATGTCTTCGTGGCACTGCAGCCGAGCGAGATGAGTCTGTTCCTGTACACAGACATCACGGTGAACGGGCCTGAAGTCACGCAGCTCGGTTTCATGGAGATCCACGGCGAGGGCGAAGTGATTATCGCGCCGCAGTCGACACCGATCGGCTCCGACGTTGCGCCGATCCTGATATGCGACGGCGTCGTGACCTGCCAGCACGTGTCGGGCAAGCTCACGAGCCTCACGTCCTGCACGCACGACCAGCTCGTGATGAAGAGCGGTCGCAGCGCGCCTACGGCGGACTCGGAGAAGGCCATGTTCCGTCAAAACCTGAGTCTGCACCGCATGGACGCCGCTTGGAAACTGGCCTGCAGCATCAACTCACCCGACTACTGGTTCGCGCTCGCGGTTCGCGCGATGCACACGCTGGACATTGGCGTCGCCAAACGCGTGTATCGCCAACTGGGCGATGCCGGCACGGTATTCGGACTCGAACGCATTGAAAACATCGAAGAGAAGAACCTGTTGGCCGGCCACGTCTCGATGCTCCTCGGCGACTACGGCGAGGCGCGGCGCCTCTTCCTCAACTCGAGTGATCCCATGGCGGCGCTGCACATGCAGAAGAATTTGTTGCAGTGGGAGCAGGCGCTCAAGCTCGCCGACTCGCTCGCCGTGGAGCTCGTGCCGGAGCTGAGCGTCGCGTACGCCACGCAACTCGAGTTCCGCGGTGAGTTTGAAGGCGCGCTCAAGATGTACGAGCACGCGACCAACGTGAGCGACGAGCAAGGGAACCCCGTGGGCTGCAGCGACAAGCTGCGCCAGCAAAGTCTGGCTGGCGTCGCGCGGTGCACTTTCCGCTTGGGTGATTTGCGTCGGGGCATTCGCCTCGTGAGTGACGTGGGCGACGTGTCCCTGTACAAGGAGTGCGCCGTGATTCTCGAAGGCATGAAGCAGCACGGAGAGGCTGCGGCGTTGTACGAAAAGGGCGAGCTGTACGAGAAGGCGGCTCAGATCTACATCCAGATGAAGAATTTGGCCAAGGCGGCGCCGCTGATGCCAAAGGTCAAGACGCCGAAGATCCACTCGCAGTACGGCCGAGCCAAGGAGGCGCTGGGCGACTTTAGCGCCGCTTCCGAAGCCTACGAGGCGGCAGGCGACATGGACAACGTGGTGCGTATCCAACTGGAGAACCTGCACAACCCAGAGACCGCGTTCTCGATTGTCCGCGACACCAAGTCGTCGGAAGGTGCGTTGGTAGTAGCCAAGTACTCGACGGAGACAGGCAACTACAAGTGTGCGATCGAGTTCCTGCTCATGGCCAACAAGGAAGAGGAGGCATTCGCACTAGCAATGACCCACGGCGAAGTAGATGCGTTTGCGCAGCTATTGGGCGAGCGGATCTCGGTGGAGCGTGCCGCCAAAGTCGCGCAGCACTACGAGCAGACGCAGGCGCCGGCCCGCGCCGCCGAGTTCTACCAGATCTGCGGCAACTACCACAAGGCGCTGCGTCTGTTCCTGTTGTGTGGCGACTCGGAGTTGAGCAAGGCCATCGAAGTTGTGGGCAAGGCACGCAACGACATGCTCACGCACACGCTGATTGACCATCTCATGGGCGAGACGGACGGCATCCCGAAGGACCCGAACCACATCTTCCGTCTGTACATGGCGCTGGGCAACTACGCACAGGCCGCCAAGACGGCGATCATCATCTCGCGCCAGGAGCAGGAGCTTGGCAACTACAAGGTCGCGCACGACGTGCTCGTGGAGACCCATCGCCAGCTCGAAAGCCACAAGATCCACGTGAGCCAAGACCTGCGCACGTCGCTCATGCTGCTGCACAGCTACATTCTGGTCAAGAAGCTCGTCAAGCGTGGCGACCACACGGCTGCTGCGCGGATGCTCGTGCGCGTGGCCAAACACATCTCCAAGTTCCCGACGCACGTGTCCAACATCCTCATCTCGGCTGTGATCGAGTGCCAGCGCGCCGGCCTGCGCGCCTACAGCTACGACTACGCGACGACTCTAATGAAGCCCGAGTACCGCAACACGATCGACAAGGAGATCAAGCGCAAGATCGAGGCCATCGTGCGGCGCCCCAACAAGGAGCAGGCGCCCGACCCCATGACGCCGTGTCCGTTCTGCGACAACGAGCTGCCCGAGGCTGAGCTCGACTGCGCCAAGTGCAAGAACTGGGTGCCGTACTGCGTCGTCACGGGCTACCACATGGTCAAGGACGACTGGGCCAAGTGCCCCAAGTGCGCGTTCCCGGCGCTGTACTCACAGCTCACAGCGCATCTCGAGACGGACGCGTCGTGTCCGATGTGCGAGCAGCCGCTCGAGGCCGCGGACGTGCACCGCACGCTACCAGCCGAGCTCAAGCTCAGCGAGCCGCCCAGCGACGAGACGCCGTGAGCCAAGTCGGGAGTTGGGACTACGTAGTAAGCCACTTGTATTATGTCTATCCTTTTTCATTATTGATTTGGTTCCCCGTGGATGTCTTCGTCGACGTCGGACATCCACTGCATGGTCTTCTCGTACACGAAAAACGTCACGGCGCTCACGGGAAACGCGCGCAGCATGGTCGCGCCGAAGCCCTTGAAGAAGAACTGCGCGCCCTCGCTCTGCACGTGTTCGCGTGTGAGCTGCCAAGCGCTCTTGGTCACGTGCAGCTCCTGGCTCTGCACGCATGACTTGACCACGTCCATGGGCTGGCTGAAGAACCAGGACGTGGAGCCGGCGATGCCGCCCGCGAGCAGCAGCCGCAGGTCGGTCTCTTTGCTGGGGTCGTCGTCAGTCAGCCGCCGCTTGGTAATCTCGTACGAGTAGAAGTACAACCCGAACGCCGGCACGTCGCGGAGCAGACACATCTCCCAGCCACGGAAGAGCCCGCGCAGACCGACGTGGCGATACACGCGGCGCGCACACTCGATGGAACTTTCGCCGGCGCCAGCACGGCGGTGGTCCACTTGTAACTGGATCTTCACGTGCTCAGAGGGCGCTGCAAACACGGTCTGCACGCATCCAGCGGCAGCGCCAGCGACCAAGTGCTGCGCGGCCGAGAGCTTGTCCTGGCCCGTCGCATCGCGGATCGACCGCGCCACGAAGCCCTGCACGCCGAACACGACGGCGTTGATGGGCGCGTTGGACAGCACGGGCGAGAGCAGGCCCTTGTACAGGCCCACGGGGCCTTCCTGGACCACGATCTGGCGCATGGTGCGGAACACGCCGCGCGTCGCGAGCGCAGGCGCGTCGGTCTGCAGGCGCACTTTGACCGTGTCGAGGGGGTGGCCCGCGACGATGCCGGCCACGCCGCCCACGGTGCCGGCGTTCAGGTCCTTGGCGACATCGATCCACTCCATCCACGCGCGTTGTGATTCAGAGGGAGCTGTGGCGGGCTGGTGTTCGTTGGCGTGTTTACGACTCAGCCGAGTCACGGGGGACATGCAGAGCTCCCGGTTCGTCGACAGATACAGTACACAAGACAGCGCATCCCAAGTTCAACCAGAAGGACAAAAACCCAATTACCCAAACAGGGTGACTGGGTGCTTGATAGAAAAACAAAGGGAAAATTGCAAAACGTGATATAAATTGACATTTATCGCAAGAGGTGATACAAATTCCCATAAACAAGCCATTTTGAGCCTTTTGGATGCAAGATCGCGAGAAGGCCGCAGTTGAAGATACCTTTCCACAATCCAAACACCCGTGAGGTCCTCACTTTACGTGTAATCTGTGCTCCGTGCTACGAGCTTCCTCTGGGTGCCAACAGCGACCTTCTACGTTGAGTCTACATGCCGTGGTGAGAATACGAAAATGCCGCTTTCGCGCAAACAGCGTGTATCACCTCTTGCGATAAATGTCAATTTGTATCACGTTTTGCAATATTCCCTAAAACAAACCTTCAGTTTCTCCCAGGTTTACCCATTTTCGGATAAACTAAATTTTCACGTAAATAAACCGGGTTTGCCCCTTTTCGAGGTTTATCAAGATCGTACCTAAGCGCGATTAAACCCGAGTATACGCTTAAAGCATCTCCACCAGTTGGGACCAAAACAAACCAAAATCAGGGCCTCACGAAACATTTGCTCGGAGAATCCCCACCGGTTCTCACAAATACTGTTCGCAAAGTTCATCTTATCCGACGTGCAATGTTGGGACATTGTGAGAGTAAGACGAATTCACCAAGCTGTCACTCCACGACTTCCTGTTCGGTTTCGTTCATCAGACTGTCGTTGTACAAGACAGGATACTCAGCACCAGAGAAGAAATGGCTCCCGGACCTGCAGGGCTTCGTAAGCACTACCGAACGCGATGTTGAGGCGCATTTGCGAACCTTCCAGCACACAGAGCATGAATGATCTCCGTTCGTTCTGGTGTCGCACGTCTGGCTGTTGCAGCGGAGACGACGCTCCGCCATGTCAACGGAGAATCGCCATCGCCGCTATGGCTGCCTCCATCCTTCACCTCATCGCTGTGCATCTTCCCCACATTCTCACCAACGACTAGCGCCGCCCATTCTCCAGCAGAACGCTGCGCGCTCTGAGTGTACCTACACGTCGTGAAGGTCTCTCCTCCTTACAGGTGAATCTCTTAAAGCAAGCTCCAGGTCTCATAAACGTTCGAGAAGCGGCTTTGTTATTGACATCTCACTGTTTCTATGACGATTGTAGGTTCGAGGATCCCAAGTCACTGCGTGTTGGCTGCTGCCGTGCTTTTCCCAGTCGTGGACAGTTGTGGCGTGGCTGTGTCCCCATGACGTGGTAATGAGGAGCGCCGCCTCCATGATCCTCCCTAATACTGTGTGCCGTCGCCACGTCGTCAGCAAAGACTAGCGCTGCTCATATCATCCGCCATAATGATCTGCACTGCAGTCACGGCTGTGCGACTTTCGCCGCCCCCACGATTGACGCGGTCGCCACGGCCGCAAAACGACTTGAGCCATCCTCCACAGCCACCGAAACGATTGATGCTATCGCTTCGGCGTAGGGACGACAAGTATTGCTCCCCACATCCACAAAACGATGAACGTCATCGTCCAGACCACAGCCAATCACCCGACCACTGAATGCAACTACAGGAAACGTGCGTCCATGCTTCCTATGCTTACCGGAAATATCTAACGTTTACCTTCAATCCTTTGATTCTCTTTGTAGACTAGTAAAATCGAAATACGCATTGACTTGAGAAAACATCAACCCTTCTGTTCCCTAATCGTCTACAATTGCCTCAGTATTGCGAATAAGTCTGAGCCGAAGCGGAACGGCGTGACCAGAAGACTGAAGCCTAGCGGCGTAGTCAAGATCCATGGCGTGATGCCCAATGTAACCGTCCCAAACCCACAAACAACACAGACGCTTTCTTGCCACACTCGACCAACCGTGCAACCTGAAGCGGTGTTTGGCATGGGGCGTATCCAAGTATCTCTGAAGAGCACAGACACACCTCCACGAAACAATGAAAGAAAGCAACATCATTTGGGATCTGATGAACCGGTACTTGGTCCAAGGCACCACGCCCAAGCTGCTCGAGGTCTTGGTCTTGATACTCGCCTATCTCCTCCATGTAGCGGAGGAGATAGCGGCGAAGGATTCGGTAGCCGTCGTTGTCGATATTCCCAACGGGCGGGAGCTGAAATGCGCGCGACAGAAATTGCGAAACTCCCATGCGTGCCGAGCGGCGTTCCGTATGGGAAATCGCCGCTGCTTCGTCCGAGGCACTCGTTGGAGGGGGGTCTTGGTGTGGTAAAGTGGCGAGCTAAAACGAGCGCAGCGAACGCTAGAGTCGGCTCGCCAGAACCAAAAGAGCTTGAGTACTTGGCGTTCGGGAGACCACCATCAGCGCTTGGTGCTCCTTCTTGAATTGCTGGGAGGACGCTGGCGGTTATTTAGAGTGCTTGAGCCTTGGTTGAGCCCGTGGAGTTGTGAATCCCAAGGCTCTGGCTTCAAGTCCGAAAGTAGATCAATTCGCAAGACGGTCAGGGGGTCGTATCAGCCAATAGATACACACGCGCTTGCTTGGGCTGTGTAGCGGAATACGGCAGGCGATGTGTGGTGTAGCGGTGTCCAAAAAGACCGCGCTTCCCACGACAACGCCGTTCTCGCACCAGGATCCGGTTGGATCCGTCGGATACGAGGCCTGGGCGCCCTGATTCTTTTGTCTTGTCTCTTGTTCTAGAGCCTTGGAGTTCTTGTCGATCTCGCGTTGCAAATGCGAGAAGACCAGTCGAACGCCGGGGAACGTGGGGTTGGATCGACACGCCGTACACGTACGCGCGTGGATCCGCTTGTCTCCAGATGATCGCCTTGCGAAAGGGATCGGAGACTCCTTCTTCAGCTGCTAGACCTCCGACGTGGAGAGAATGCGCTGGACCTTGAGTGGATCTTCGCCGCGAGGCTGGATCCACGTACCTTTGCCTTGACCTTTACCTTGAGCAGACCGCCGTGAAGCAGGATCCGCGTGCCTTTACCTTAATACACCTTTCGGGGACGTTTAACGTGTGCTATGTCACACACCGGAGTTGGGGTTGAAGCTGCACGCTTGGTGAGGATCCTTGGGCCGTGGAGCTCGTAGATACCAACACCAATCTTCCTTGGTCTTCGCCACGTGTCTTGGACTTGAGCTTCACCGGGGAAAATTGCAACTTGTTGATCGTGGGCCACCCGCTCGGACTAGATCCCCAATTTAGTGTACGCCACCCTTACCCTGGATCCTAACTAGGATCCAGATCCTGGACAGTGTGGCACACACCAAAAAGGAACCCAGCCGAAGGACTGGCCCGTAAACCTACCTAACCTAACTGATAGTAACCTAAATACCTTGTCCCTAACGGATCCTAATACTGCGCACTAAACTAGAGACGGGTCCCTTGTCTTTCACTCTTCCGTGATCGCGGTTCTTCAGCGTCCACTTCACCACAGATGCTTCGACACCTGTGCATTCTTCCTTCTTCCTCATCTTCACACACTGGCGGGTCAATTCCCTGCGACAGCATGAGCCTTCTTCCTAGCCTTGATTGCACGCTGACGGGCCAATTCCTTGCGACAGCTTGCGCCTTGATGCCTTATAGTTCCCTTGCGGGTCTTTAACGTCGGCTCCTACTACCGACGGGGGGTTGTTGACCTC
>JAADXB010000633.1:0-11280 GCA_023337495.1 Pythium diclinum
TCCGGATGCGTTGGCCGGATCGTGTCGGCGCGACGAGGATCGGCCTTGCGCTCGAAGATGTCGTTGTGCTCGAGAATCGCACTCACGAGCGCCTTTCCGGCGTCGTCGATGTTCTTGTTTTCCTTC
Source organism: Pythium diclinum (assembly GCA_023337495.1). NCBI lineage: Eukaryota > Oomycota > Peronosporomycetes > Pythiales > Pythiaceae > Pythium > Pythium diclinum. Next base: position 127 of record JAADXB010000633.1, read on the forward strand.
GCAGAGGTCTCAAACCAACCGGAGAAGCCATTCGTCTCGCAGAACGCATCGAGAAAGCCACGGTCGACGTCGCCCGACAAATCGCACTAATGGAGCCACCAATGCAAAGAGGGCTCACTCACACGATGATGCTAGGATCAACAGAGAAGAGAGAGAGAAAGCGCACCTTGTTTCCGCAGAGAATGACGGGCAGTGGCTTATTGTTCGGCAGCTCGACCTTGGAGTCGATCTCCTTCTTCCACTACAACCATCATGCGTGAGCCGCTGCCTAGACATCCATTCATACAAGTGGGTGTGTACCTTGATGACGCTCTCGAAGGTCTCTGGTCGCGAGATGTCGTACACGAGAAGCGCTCCAAGGGCGTCCTTGTAGTACACCTGCGTCACTCAATCGAATCGCACAATAATCAGATCACCACGTAGCTCTTGGATCCCAACAGTTCCATAGCACTCACTCTGTTGAGCGCGCGGAAGTGTTCCTGGCCGGCGATATCCCACAGCTGCAGGCGCACCGTCGTGCCGCTGACAGTCACGGCCTTCAGCGCGAAGTCCACGCCAATCGTCGTGCGATGGTGCTCCGAAAACGCGTCGTGCACATATCTGCGTCATCGACCAAAACGCCTCGTTCATGAGCAATTCTCCACCAAAATTCACCGCAAAAACACAGAACCCACCTCTTGATGATGCTGGTCTTGCCCGTCGCAGCGTCTCCTAGCACCAGCACCTTGATCACGGCGTCCTGCGCAGCACTAACGCGGCGTTCGCTCATACTTGTTGGTGTCGATGCGGTCGCGTGCTTCAACCTGTTTCTGGGTGTTGCGTGTGTGTTCTCTTCACTTCCACCCTGGAGTCAAAGGGTCCATGCGATACCGGTACACTACCGGTGACCTTGAAGAACAAATACCGGTAAGCTTCGGAATGTTCTGCAGATCACAAACCGGTATTTTGGTTCTCAAAGTGCCCTTTGCTTCGTTGTTAGCTCAACACGAACGGCCATCCATGGCTACACGCGGAATGGACATGAGCGGCTCCGGCATCAGCTCCATCAACGGCAACGGCAGCGCGCGTGCAGCTGGCAATGGCAATGCGCCATCAGGATCCTCCTCTGCGCGTGCACGGCGCTGCCGTCTGCCCAGCGGCGAGCGCGTGGACGAAGATCCGCGTCGTCTGGATGCCGTGGTCATGATCCTCGAGGACGTGCTGTACGACCACACCAACATGCTCGCGCACTTTGCAATCGAGCGCGCGATCATGCAACTCATCAAGGAGCGCGCGTTCCGCAACACTGTGGCTGCGTACGAGGCGCTGCAGTCCTTCCGCCACGCGTTCGGCTACCGCAAGCGCTTCCCACGGTTCGTTGACAGCCTGCTGGCGCAGGAGCTGCTCAGCGTCGAGGCGGCGCAGCGCGTGATTCAGGCGTACTACGAGAGCCAAATCGCCGAGGCGCGCACGATCAAGCCGTTTGAACGAGCGAGAGAGACGCTCCACAAGCTGCGCGAGACGCACGGCTACCAGCTCGGGCTGGTCTGTGTGGGAAAGGACGACGTCCAGTTGGAACGGCTGCGAACGCTGGGCCTCGAGGAGTTCTTTTCCGAGATCGTGTTCGTGCCCAGCAACCCGAGCGTCGCGCAATTGGCCCACGCCATGAAGGAGATCGGTCGTCGCCTGATGCTGCAGCCGTCGTCCATTTTGTTCGTGGGGCGGAAGGTCTTTTACGAGATCAAGGCCGCTAACAAAGTCGGCCTGGTGACTGTGCGAATGGTAACGAGGCGGACAGACGGACGACTGCAATGCGGGAAGAACTCATCGGTGGGTTGTCTAACTAATATCTCATCTATTTCTTGTGTTGTCATACTGTAGCTCCATGGCAAGTACTCGAGTGTGATGCCCATCGAGGAAATGGAGCAGCCCGACTTCCAGATCGGCTCCATCGACCAGCTCGTCGCCGTCGTGCGGCTCGCAGACCAGCAGATGATCAAGCCCAAGATCGTCGCGCTGGGTGGCGGTACAGGACTCGCCGTGCTGCTTAAGGAGCTGCGCCATTACCCCGCCGATCTCACGGCCATCGTCACTGTGTTCGACTCGGGGCGTCATTCCGGAGCACTGCGCAAGTACCTCGGCATTCTTCCTCCGGGTGACATCCGCAACTGCCTGGTCGCTCTCTCAGACTCGGGTGCGTACTCGACTGATCGATCACTTGCGTGGTCGTTTGGCTGGATGATCTGACGATATGGTTGGTGCGTAGACGAAGTAATGCACAAGCTCATGAACTACCGGTTCAAAGAGAACTTCATGGAAGGCTGCAGTCTGGGTAACCTGCTGCTCGCCGCTCTCACAGACATCCAAGGCGGCTTCGACAAGGCGATCACGTCCGTGTCCGACATCCTCAACATCCACGGCAACGTGCTGCCAGCGACGCTCGACAGCACTGAGCTGTGTGCTGAACTGGAGGACGGCTCTGTCGTGGTCTCAGAGGTGAACGTGCGAAGCCCAATGACGGTGGATGCCGACGGAAACGAGTGCCGCAAAGCGCCAATCAAGCGGGTGTTTCTGGAGAAAGACAACGTCGAAGCCTTTCTCCCCGCCGTGCGAGCCATTGAAAACGCGGACATCATCGTCATCAGCCCCGGCGGCTTTTACACGTCCATCATCTCGACTCTTCTCGTTCCTGGCATTCGTGATGCGATCAGAAGAAGTGCCGGTGCGACGGTGTACATCAGCAATGTCGCGACGCAGTGCGGACAAACCGACGGCATGACGTTGCCCGACACTCTCGAGGTCTTGAACAAGTACTTGGGCGGAAACTCGATCGACTATGTGATCGCGAACAATGCGATCCCATCGCCAGAAGTCTTGGAATCGTACATGTCTCGAGGCGAGACGCTGCTGCTACCGACGGACGAAATGCTGCAACGCGCGCAGCCGATCCTGCTTCAAGGGAAAACCTTCGAAGACGTTGAAGACGGGAAAGCGTTCGCGATCAAGAAGGAGTGGAACAAGATGCCCATGATCAAGCACTGCGGCAAGATGGTCGCCGGCATGCTCTACCGCATCATCGAGCAGGAGATCGAGCGCATGCGAGACAAGATGATGCAGGGCGGCCACTTCCGCTACCAAACGCCGAATACCACTCGAGACACGGCGACTCGCACAGCAGCCACCACGCCGTCGACAAAACCGCCTCCGATGCTGAAGAAAAAGTCATCCTCGCTCAAAAATCTGCGTACCGAGAGCTTGGAAAGCGTCGCCGAGCCGGCTACTGACGAACACATCGACGACGAAACACCAACATGGGTGCAAAGACGAACGACGATGCTTGGGGGTATGCTTCTCGCGGTTGTGGCCATCTCGACAGTGTGGAAATCTGTCCGTTAACCGCAATTAGAAGGCAGTTGAGCCCTTACAGGCTCCGCTCCGTCTCCGTGTGTTTGCCATTCCGTTCACTTTCAGCTGCCACGGATGTTGTAGATGCGCTGGCCACGTCTTCAAAGCCATTGAACGAGACAATGTACTCGCTGAACGCCTGTGTGGTCGCAAACTGCGTTCGAAATTCACGCGCTTCTGGGGCTGAAGCAGCCAAATAACTTGCTTCATCAAAGAACGCCGTCTTCTTCTTGGAGAACTCGTCCGTCCACACATAGCGGTGGTACCCAAACTCCCCGATGAGCTTGTGCACAGTCTGATAAAACAGTCGACGCACTGCGAGGTCAGGGAATGCATGTGGGTGCGTTGGGAATCGATGAGCAAAGACGTGGTCGCTGCGGTTGACGTTGGGCTTGAGGCACTCATACAGTCCTTCGCGAAGAGAGTAGAGCACTGACTGAGGAAGTCCACACGGAATCTCACCGCACACCACACAGCCCTTGTCCAGATCAACGACAAGAACGTCGTCACTGATCAGCTCAGCTCGCCATGCTTCTTCCAGTGAGTCCTTGGAGATACCGAAGATGAATGGAGTCGGACACTCGAGATACTGGAGCATACGGTGCGGCAGCACAGGCAAGTAGACGTGAGGCCACAGCAGTGGGAACATGAGCGCACGCATCGCTTCACACACTCGCATGAGCACCGACAAGTGCGACGACACGAACAACACGCGGCTCTCGAGCAGAACGGCGGCGAAGACTTGAACGACGGTCGCGACATCCATCGTATCGAACATCAATCGAATTGAATGGTCGAGCCGAGGAAGCGTTGGCTGGATCGCGAGTGAAGACGCACTGGTAGCCCCCATGTTATTCTGAGGTTCAAACGACACGGAGCGAGTGAGCTTGGACACGACCTTCTTGTCGAGTTGGAACGCGTCAACTGTTTGGGCCTTTGCCTTCTGGCGGGCAATCGACTCGAGTTCGATGATAAACTCATAGCCTTCTGCGAGCCGCTCGCGGAGGAGATCAACAAGCGCGAAGCGCGACAAGACGCACACACCGTACGGCACCCAACGCAATCCTGAGCCTCCTTGAGTGTCGAGCCGAACTTTCTCAAAGAACGACGGAGGTAGAGGCGGCGCTGGCTTGTACATGACGAGGCAGGCCGCGTAGATCTCGTTGGAGGACGAACTGTCGCCCATCTTGAAGTTGAACGCTACTGGTGGAGGACACGTCGACGCGTGCACGACGACATTTTCCAGATCCGAGCACCACGGCAGAATGAAACTCTCGATCGAACGGTCGATGCCGATGGGGTTCGGTTCGTGAGAAAGCGGCAACTGCACAACGCGAAGTGCGGCGGTACCGGCAGCAGCCTGGTCGGCATTGTACACGGAATCGAACGACAACACGCCACAGATCGCTTCATACCCTCGCGTCGACTCGAGCACTTCGAGTGAGCGCTTGCGTAGGGCTTCTCTTGACGCCTCTTCCGGCCAGTGATGGACACGCAAACCGTAGCTGAGCAATAGGCCCGAGAGCCGTTGCAGATCATCCATAGACTCGTCCTCTTCCGGGCAGGCGGGGTACAGCGCGAATTCTGTGTACGCACGGCTCATGAGAAAGCGATGGTAGAGCTCGACGTGGATCAAGTTGAACTTGGCGAGAATCGCGTCTTGCTCGTGCTGTAGTCTTGAGAACGAACCGGTGACCGACTTCTCGATCTTGCGCATCTCTTCGTCGCCCGGATAGTACTTCTCGCAAATGTATCGGATGATCTTCTTGCACTGGCGTGAGGCTGAGTCCTTCGTCTCTTTGCGCCTTCCTTGCGTCTTGAGAATCGCAGTGTAGACGCGGTAGGCTGGTTTGAACTCGTACTCCACATCGAGCCAGAACGCGATCTCTCGGTGGTAGTTGTGCGGGAACAGAAACGTCCAAAAGAAGTTCGCGAATCGGTGGTTCATGAGGATGTCTTCCAGGCCGATCACCTCCCGCTCCACCGACTTCTGCATCTCGAAAAACAGGTCGGTCTTGCGGAATTGAGGGAACCGTTCCATGAGATCGCGCTTCACGCGAGTCACCAAGAAGTCGAACGTACGCAACGCATCTTCGCCCCCCGTTGCAATGTCTCGCTTGATACGATGCAGCATCTCGCTGTCGACGAGGTCTGGTCCGATGTGAAACTGGGCGCCTTTGGCGAGGTACTTGGTCGCGATCTTGACGCCGTACGTGCGAAGCATGAGAATGTCGTCCTTGCTGAACAACGCGCTCGTGCTCACAGCGTGCTTAGATGATCCAGGTGGCCCGTAGCCGTGACTGGCGTTGTAGTTGGTCCGCAGCGTACACCAAAACTGTCGGTATTCTTCAAACGAGCAGAGGAAGAAGAGCTTGCTCTGGTCGGATGCATCTCGAAGCCACGCTGCGTAATACCGCATCATGCGCGGGTTGCTCACGACTTCTTCCAGCGAAATAAACCCACTAGGGTCTCGGTCGTTTCCGTTTGCTTGGCCGTTGAAGTACTCTTGCATCCACATATTCCACTTCTGCAGCTTGGCCGCTCCAGGGGCCTTCCCAAGCACACTGTGGTTGGTGGGCATGCTGGGATTCGGATTCTCCACGTGCTGAAGCTGCGCCAAGATCGCCTTTTGCTTCAGCGCCCATTCTTGCGTAGCTGCTGACACGAGTCCTGCAGACGGATTGTTCGAGTGCTGATTGATTTGCTGCTGCTGAGCCGGTGTGACCGACGCCTTGATGCCGTTCATGCCCGATAGCAGAAAGTTCCTCGCTCGCAGCTTCACGTGCTGAGCCCACCGCGACCGAGCGGCTTCCATCTTGACATCTTGCTCTTCTTCTTTGATACTCGTCATGGGCATGGGCTTGACGTGGACAGCAGCACTCGCGCTCAGCACTTCGGTGAGCTCGGTCATCGACATCTCTCTTTCTGGCTCAAACATCTCGGATTCCCGAAGCATTTGCTCCGAGATCGTACTTCGTCGGAACGTCCCGCGACCGGAAAATGAAAACGTGAGCAGGTCGGAAAACCGCGAGGACGAGAAATCGTCTCGATCCGAGTGGATGGACGTGCTGCGGGAGCTGGCCATGCTCTCGCGGATCACTTCTTCAGCTGAGATCGTGCTGTCCGGAGGTAGTGGCGGGCTTGCATCCAGCATCGCACCTGAGACCATCATGAAACACATACACACCGCGTTACTAGCCATTCCTCCCAGTAGAGATCATCATACTGCACGTACTGTAGCGTGACGCAGAGAAGAACCCGGACGACGACAACGGGTTGGCGTTCTCTTCTGTATCAGAGCCCGAATCCTTGGAGATCGAGTTCGCGGCAGTCTGCTGCCGTAGATCGGCCTGCGTGTACAGCGTGTACAGCTTGCTCGAATCCTCGCGCCTGGACGAGTCCACGGCGAGCCGCGCGGCCTCCATGTCCTGGAGCATCGAACTGCTGCTAGTCGTTGCCTTCTTACTGACCGAGACGGACGGCGTCGGTGCCGCCGCCTTGTAATTGCCGCCGCCAGAGCCCAAGGGGACGTTCGACGCGCTGATGCTTCGAGTCGCCGACCGCGGCCGCGAGACCTGGGCGGTGGTCCCCACGCCTCCAGACACACTGCGCGTCAGTCCTGGTTCCGCTGCTGCGTGGCCGTCCGTCGCAGAGCCATTCGCGGCGTCCCCACGCGGACTCGCATGCCGCTTGTCCCGCCGTGGAGACGCCTGCGCGGCCGCCATGTACCGCGCCGAACTGCGTGTCGTGCGGTCACTCATCGCCGGTCACTCGCGTCGCAGCCCCTTAGCCTTCTAGTGCGTCCTGCGCAGCGTGTGTGTGCCTGTAGCGTCGAGCAGATCGATCGTCCGTCGCCGTGCGGAGCCCGTCGGAACGTCACTTCGGGGGGGAAGGCAGGCAATGGAGGAATTACCTTCAACTCCGTCAGCGGTCAAAGTGCAAGGGAGGGTGGCAGTTAAGTTCGCATTACAACCAGACAGCGCACTTAGTGGATCGTGGATAACCTACTGACTCTAGACACAGTTCGTTCGATTGATCATTATTGCCGCTGCTGGCGAGCGACCTTGATGAAATGCAGCGGAAGCCCCGTGGTGTTGCTGGATGGGAGCTGCGTCGTGTGCTTCTTCATGCGTCTTCGTACCTTGAGAAGATTCAGACTCGCTGCGTCGAGCTTGCTCACGAGGGCCTTTTTGTACTCCTCGGCTTGCTGGAGTTCGTCTTCGAGTTGCGCGACGTTCTGCTCACGCTCGTCCGCTGGGTCGTTCGAGATCGACTCGGTGATCCCGCCAATGAGATTCTGCATCTTCAACTCGGTCTCCACACGCTCGGCTTCCATCACTTCAACAGACCGTGCAAACTCGCGCTCGCTCACTATCAAGCATAAGCATGATACAGGTGTCAGTTTTACAGCATGGGAGCTTCACAGCAAAAGCAACTTCTTGGGACTCACCTCGAAGGCAGTACTCGCAGGTCCTGTCCGTATCTTCACGCTGGCACTTCGAGACGTGGGCAAAGTGGTGCTCCACCGTCTCACACATGCGATCTTTGCATACGTTCGAGTCGACATGATGCTGCAAATGGAGCAGGATCTTCTGGCAGTTGAGCAGACACCGTGCTGCCTTGGACGGAGAGCAGAACGATGCGTCGACGATACAGAAAGCGTGGCGCACGGACTCCTCCAGCATTTCGTTGGCAGCTGCATCTCCGCTATTCTTCTTCTCAATCAGGTTGGAAACGTAGTCCACATATGCAACCTCTGGTAGTGGAGTCGCTGGGCCGTCAGCGTTTGGTCCTGAAACAATAAACAAAAATGTCAGTCCACTAATGGCACCCTACACACCGTCCAATGCACGTACCAAGTCCTAGATCCACATCTGGAGATCCTCCTCCTCCGGCTTCGGCCTCACTTTCCTCTTTCTTCTCTTCGTCAACGGCAGTTGGCTCGACCTATGCATAAGGAAATCGTCAATCACATAATCTATCATATGAAACACCCTGTTCAGCTGTGGCACGCACTTTGATGAGCGGTTCCTGCTTGATATGCCAGGAAAACGTAGAGAAATTGAACATCGGCAGTCGTTTGGCCACCGCCAAACTGTTCAGCTTCTCCACTTCTTCCGTCGCATCCCGCTTTCGTCTCAACGAAGCCTCGATCTGGTCGCTGAAGAAGTTGATCTGAGCTTGGCCGCCTCCGTGATCACGTCTGAGTGCTTGTAGTTGCTGTCCTTGGAGCTGGATGACGTGGTCGAGGCCATGCTTCTTGCCGAAAAGTCTTCGTTGTTTAACTGAAAGGGGACAACCATCAACAAGGAACAATTAGATCCAGTACGAAAACCTCTTGGGCTTCGTGACACTTACTTCGAACGCAAAACGGGCACGATTCTCGCCTGCAGAACTCCATGTGCGACTCGTACGACGCGATTGACTGACACAGCGAGTCCGAGCACATTTTCCGCTCTTTCACGTGGCCGTAGTGGAGCATATAGCGCTGACACGACGCCTCCTTGCACTTGATGTAGTGGTCGCACAGTCGTGCGTCTTCAATGCGGGTAGCGGCGTGGATATGGCCGGCAAGCGCATCCAGAATTGATGCGTCTTCCGACGGCAATCGATCGAGCACGTCTTCCAGTTCAAGCTCCGTCTCCTCCGTTAAAGGCATTGGGATCTCTTGAGGCTCTTCCTGCGTCGCATCATCATCCACTGCCTCGCCGTCGCTTCCGTAGTCGATATTATCGGCATCTTCTCCTCTTTCGTCCGCAGCGGCGACCGCTGGAGTATTCGATGGCTCTTCTTCCTGTGTCTCCTCGCTCGCAGTCTCGGCGACAATGTCGTTCTCCGGGTACGCGGGTTTCTCAGGCACCTTCTTCACTGGCGACAAGGCCGCCTTCGCAGCGGCGTTTCCAATGGCCGACTCGCTGAGCCTGAGCGCGACCCACACCTCGTGCGTCTTCTTCGTGCCGACACGGTCTTCGAGCACGTGCTGTTGGCTGAAGCCGCGCGAGTGCCATCGCGCTGCGCAGTCCTTGCACATAAGCTTGGTCTTCCTGCGGTCGCACGTGCTGCATCTGTACAGCCACGGCGCCTCTCCGCACCAGTCGCATGAGCCGCTGATCACTCCGGCAGCATTCGCCGCCATGCTGCGTCCGTTGTCGTGGATTTGGCGCCAACTTGTTGGCAAGATGGCGTCACCGTCAATCAAACGTTTGATTGCTGCTCGTCCGATTGAAGTTGGTGCAAATTACGCCAATGAAACGCCCGATTGCTCGCCCACGTGGCCACCACACGCCAGGCAGAAAATGCCATGTTGCCGCTGGGAAAAAGATCGGGACATGGCATGAAGGCTGTCTGACGAAGATGAGGAGACAACGCTACGAAGTGAAAAGGATACAACGCGTGAGATGGATCCACGAGCTCCAAGCCAGAGGAAAGCGCTATGTACTGGATACCGTACAACATGGCCAGGGGAAACGCGGAGAACACCAGAGATAGGGGACGCATTCGTACGAGCCGCCAAGCAATATTTGGATCAGCAAATTCATCTACTACTACGCTTTTTCTGGGGTTTGACTAGGGGAAATGGAGTCGAAATTGGAAGGGAGAGCGGAGTAAGTCGGATCCGCGGAGAGAGGTAGATGGAGGAGGGTGACACGAGTCCACGAGAGTAGTTCTTCTGACGCACGGGCGAGAAGGCACACCTTGAACAGACGACACGACACTCACGCACGCAGCACGCCTCTCGCACAAAACCCGAGATTGCTGGAGAGGTCGTCTAAGTCGCGTACTTGGCCGTCCACTCTCGCGCCGTGGCGTCGTGGCGGGTACGGTCTGTTCTGTAAACCTGGGCGATTTCCGGCACGAGCGGGTCGTCCGGGTTCGCGTCCGTGAGCAGCGAGCAAATCGACAGCAGCACCTTCGAGATCGTGAGCGCCGGGCTCCACTGGTCCTTGAGAATATCTAAGCAGATACCGCCGTTGGCGTTGATGTTGCAGTGGTAGATACGCGTCGTGAAGTTGACCTTTGGCGGCTTGAACGGGTAGTCCGCTGGGAAGTAGATGTTCAGGAAGAACACACCGCCGGCGTACGGGCTGTCCTCTGGGCCCATGATGGTCGCCTGCCAGTGGAAGAGGTCGTCGCCGACTGGGCCGGCGCTGCAGTTGGCTGGGGGGTCACGGCCCAGGTCCTGCAGCTCCTTGTTGATACGCTTCAACGCCATGACGCTTGGTGTTCGGCGGTTTGTCTTGGTGGGTTTCTCCTGCTTTGTTGGCAAAGGGGGAACTGAAGGGAAAAGAACGCAGGCGCCGGCGGCAGCAAGCAGCACACAGGCAGTCGAGAAGGGGAAGAGGGGGGAGATTGCCTTCCAACGCCCGAGGAAATAGAGACTTTCAGCCAATCAGAAAAGGGAAAGAAACAAGAAAGAAAAGCTCGAAACGCAACGCAACCCACGAAGGTTATTTGACTTCTGGAACCTTCGGCGAAACAAGGTTTTTTGTCCCCCCGAACTGCCTGGGTTACGTTTTTTGTAGAGTTGACAAAACAAGGTGGTTACGCTATTTTTGAACCCCTGCTCAGAGTTTTACGGAAGCCCCACAAAAGTCGTCCACGTAAAAATCGACCACACGCCAGGTGGTAAGGGGCAGGTCGCAGTGCAAAAGAGGTAACCGTAACCCGCCCATTGGACCAATCAGAGCGCTCCCAGCTCGTTTTTCGTGTACTGTCTCAACAAGAGCTGGAAGAGGTCTTTTGGGCTCTTTTGGCAGTAAAGCCAAGCAA
>JAADXB010000634.1:0-11273 GCA_023337495.1 Pythium diclinum
GAATGAGCTCCTGAACGCAGAGACGCACGGGACCAAACGACGTCGTGTATTCTAGAATATAGTGGTGTCATGGGACAAGAATGTGCTCGCAGGGAGGTGTTCTCTCCGTCCATGCTGCTCGTTTGATTGATTGATGGATCTGACTGATGGCTTTGATCCAAATTTTGAGCTGACGGGTCAGCTCCCAATCAGCTGTTAGGAACCGTCTGGGACGGTGCGTTTCAATACGAACACAGTACCAGTATATCGGTACCAGTGTATCCATCTCCACAAGCGGAGCAAGAAGTGAGCCAAGCCACTGACTGACGCAAATGCGTCATCGAGTCACCACTATTGACGACTTCAGATGCTGGACGCGCTGGGTCAGATCCTGCGCGCGGAGGAGTCCACCAACTACATGAATGATAGCGACATCGACAGCGACAGCGACAGGGACAGCGTCGTGGCGTGGGCCGGATGCGTGCAGCAGGTCGAGGGCTTTGGCGTGAGTCTGTCGCTTGGTTGCGCCAAGTTCCCGTCTGTTGCGCTGCTCGCGAGCGTCTCGCGCGGCGTGAAAGTGGAAGTGGAAGTGGACAAATGCACACGAGCAGATCCGACGGACAAACTTCGAGCTCCTTCATCTACTCGGACCAGCGCTTCTGCTCGCGGCTGAGCTTGAGCTTGGACACGAGAAAGCGGATCCAGCGCGCGCCGCCCTCTCGCGTTCCTCCACCAGGCGAGGCGCCACCTACAACTAAGACGGCGGTACTCCAGTTTCACCTGCACAACGGCACGCGACTGGAGGACTTTAGGGGGAATCAAACCTTCAAAACCAGCCGAAATGGATCAGCACTCTCGTCAGCGAAGGAACTAGCCCCTCGTAAGAGAACTAAGCTGACGATTCCGTGGCTGTCGGGTGTCCCAACGGAACACTGGACGGTTCAGTAGACGCACCCACGTGGCGTCGCACTCGTCAATTGGCAAACCACCCATGGAGGTTGCTCCGATTCAGTACTGTAGACTGAAAGCCGTGATCGAGCCAGTGGCTGCGATATGGGCGTGACGTGTACTGTATTTTGTACTGGGTACAATGCTGAATGGCCATCACCAAAAAGGTTAACAGGTTGCCCAACTAGATGTCGATCTGGTCTCTACTGTACCGCATCGTGTACATACAGCCTTATCCGTTGATCCATTGATCCTTCACACGGTGCGGTGCCTGATGAGAGACGCTCCTGCGAAGACGATGGGAGACAGCAATCACCGAGTGCGTGACCGAAGGAATTCATGAAGAGCGTGACAACGGTCATTCTCGAGCTACGGAGTGGCATTCCTCAAAATGAGACGAGACGCCGGAGAAGTGTCATACTGTATATTCTCGTGAGGTTATGCTGGGGGGAGGGGGTCAATGAGTTGTCACGTCACGACCGCCGTCTGTACTTGGATGTGGAGGAAGAGCTCTTTGACCGTGAAGAGGTTGATGCGCTTGCGCTTGGGATCCATTGGTTTCTGGTACAGCTCCAGTGCCAGCGCCGTGGGCTCGTCACCTGCTTGGACTTCGTCCATCTCCATCAGAGCCCAGCAGCGACACGACTTCTTGCGCTTCTTCGGCTTGTAGTGGTAGAATTCTAGGAACACGGCGGCGCCGCCTGGTCCAACAAAAGCACAATCGTGAATGCAACGTATCAAATCTCCATCAAGTGAGCTGTGCAAACGTACGTTCTTCCATGAGCTGCACGCTCGTCTCCAGTTGAACAATGGCCTTGCGGAACCAGACATGTTGCGGTTCGTCGCACGATCCCACGACGGTCTCCTTGGGCTCCTCCATGCGCTTGCCGTCTTTGTCGTAGACAGACACCACCACCGTCGGGTTCACGTACCCAGGTGCGTCTTTCAGACCGACTTTGACAACCTGGATATCCAAATATGTCCCTCCTCGCGCTCGATTCAGCGGCTTCCCGCCGACGGCGCACTCCGCCAGATCCTCCAGCTCGTCGTCGTTGTCTTCCGCCTCGACGACTTGAACGGTGGATGTTTTTGCTTTCATGTTGCGTGCTCCAGTAACATCCAGTGGAAATACGGGCTGCTCCTCCGTCGTCAGCAGGTCTCGCAGGACTAACAACAGCAGCAGATCAGTTGGCACCCCTCCGACTTGGTAGCTGGCGCCTTGAAGCACGACTCACCATCGAGGATGTGTTCCATGTCTTCCTTTGTTGGCGCATCACGCTCACCGTCCACTGAGCTGAGGCACTTGGCGCGCAAATCCACAGACCGCGCGGTCTTCTGGAGGGCATTCTAGTATCGCATTTCAGCCACAGTGAGCATCACCACAGGGGACGAGTGCGATGCCAAGCGTGCTCACCTTTTGCTCGCTGGAGAGGTCGTGGCAGTTCGGAATCGCTTGCTCCAACTCTTCCGCCAGTCTGATGGAGCACAATCAGTATCTGCTTTCCTGAGTTGAGACGTCAGAAACCATTCCACACGCACCGCTCGTAGGCCTCAACGGCCTCCAGCACTTGGCCCCAGCCGTCAGCCTGCACGGCCGACTGGAGGCTCTTGCACCAGGCTGCGTGCTGTTCGCGAAGCTCGTCCATGGCGCGTCCAGTGTGCGTTGGAAGGCGACAAACCGATTTGCGAGAAGATCCCCCGTCCGTGTGACCCCTGGCAACTCGCGTCCTTTCGTCCGGCAACTTGCCGGCGGCAAGCACCTTCACGGCGGTTTCTCAGACGCGCGACAGGCTGTCGCTGTGTTGAAGCGCATTGATTATTTGCTTGTCGAAGAACGCAAAGGCCATGCGCCGTCCAGAATACCTATGTACAATGGCCGAAGGGACATGTCGTGGCTCTGGGATCTGAATTCATGAATGCAACTTGGGACTCGTGTACCATACTAGATCCAAACTGGAGGCGGGAATTGCTTTTCTTGAATATATCTTACAAACTATCGTACATTGCCGCTTGGTGGCATGGGGTGCAGTTGATTGCATCATGTTCAGGCGGAGGACGCCACGGCAGCCACGCGTTTGGCCAGCAGTCTGTGGACGCCTCGCCATCGCGCTCGCAGCAGTTGCTTCCGCAGGTTTACTTCAGGCAGGATGTGAAGTAGGAAATCCACGAGGTACGCGGCACCGTCGAGTCCGAACACGAGCTCCAAGTAGGCGAAGTACTGGCTGGCAGTGGTGCGCGATCGTCCGTACTGCAGCGCTTGGCGCTCGAAGTCTTTGAACACGGTCGGGTGCTGGTCGATGTTCATCCACACAGCCTGTAGGATCTCCCGACGCAGAATCTCCGCGAAATCCGGGTCGTAGTCGTAGTCCTCGACGCGACGCAGCTCTGAGGTGAGCACGTGCTGTTCGATCAGCGTGATGAGACAGCGATCCATTTCCTCGAGACCCTGCCACATCGTCGGCTCGAACACAGGCGCGTCGTTCGGTTTGTTGCTGTCCGCCAGCAGATACAGTCCGTTCACACAGACCATCGTCGGGAGGATGTAGCCGAGAGTGATGAGTATCCTTCCACCTCGTCGAATGGGCTTCAGCCCTGGCAATGGGAAGATCTCCTGGACGGTTCCTTCGTGGTCGTTGGTGATGAGCACGATTGTCAAGTCCAACATGGAGCACAGCAGCACCAACTCCACGGCTCCGACACGCTGCTGCTTGCGGCTCTTGAACGCGTGGATCTTTCGTGTTAACTCGACGACGCTCATGTGGAAGTGAGGCTCCAGCGCGTTGACATACAGCAGCGCGTAGTTGGAAAGTGCCTCCCGCAGCAGCTCCACGCCACCAGCGAGCTGCATGCTGTCTGCTTGGTCTTCGTCCCCTTCGCTCTCCGTGCAACTGCTCTCCGTCGGTGCTTTCGAGGCGGCGTACCCTCGTAGAATGTTGTACAGCTTGCTGTCGAGATCGTTGTACTGTTGCAGTCGATACAGCACGCAGTGGAGAGCCGTGGGCCCTTCGACGTCCAGTGGTCGGAACGTCGGTCGGAAGCCACGGAGGCGCAGGATACGAGTCATGGTGCCCTCGGTCACACGGAAAGAAAGCTTCTGGCAGCCGCAGTTGATGCGCTGGCACATGACGATGTTGCGGCCGCGGTCGTCCAACAGATTGGCTTCCATTTCGTCCGCCACCGACTCGGCTTTGGATGGGGCGTCGCTGATCATGGAACGCCGCGAGCCACTCGCAAACGACAAGCGCAAGGCGCGTTGCGTGAGTTCTTGCTGCTGGTTCGACGAAGGGCGGTCGTCAGCGAGCGACAGCTGCATGGTCGCTAGCTCCAGGTCGCTGAAGCGGTCGCTCACGCGGTCGCGGCTCACGTCGTCCAGACAGAGCTTACAGTCGTCGTACTGGTTGGCCAATACACGTATGCGGTCGCCAAAGCCGACATCAAAGTTGCAGAAGTAGCGCAGCACCAGCGACGTGTGTGGGTCCATGAAACGCGTGAGTCGCATCTCTGGGTGCGACATGATGATCGTCAGATACTCTGTGAGCTCAGCGCATCGCCTTGTGAGGAACGACGCCGAGCGGTCCATGCGGAAGAACGTGCGGCGGCGGTGAGGACGCGGCGGCGAGATGTTGCGCATGATCTGTTCGAAGCGCGAGGTGCGGCGCAGCTGCACGTCGACGCCCTGGAAGGCCTGGAAGGTGCGCGGCAGCGTCCAGCTCGACTCGAGACGCTTGCTGCCGTGCTGCTTGCACTGGAACTCGATGCGCGTGGACACCTGGAACTCGGGGTCCTCCATCGTCGAGCTGTTGTACTCGAAGCCGGTGACCGAGATCTGGACGCTGAGCAGCGCCGTGATGTCGCGCGTCTCGACCTTGGGCAGGCGGTTGTTGTTGCGCGACGACCGCCGATGGCTACCGCGGCGCAGTGAGCTCTTGCGTCTGGGCGTGGCTGCTGAGTCGATCATGTCGATGCGGTCGCCTGGGCCGAAGCTGCTGCGGCGATGCGCGTGCTGCTGCTGCTGGTGGAGGTGCGTGGCCTGCGCATGCGAGAAGGACGCGCGGCGCTGGTGAGGATGCGGATGCGGATGAGGATGCGGGTGTTCGTCCAGGGCCTGCAGCGTGCGATTGAATGGAGCTGCTCGCGAGCCGCGCGGCACGTCCAGCGTGAGCATCCTTCGGCGGTGCGGCAGTCAGTCAGTCAGTCGATGCGCCAGTCGGCTACTGGGCTCCTCCTTCTTCTTCTGCTGTGGCTTCTGCCGTCGACTACTGTATGTTGGCGTCGAATGCCCATTCAGTACCTAGTGGCCATTGCCATTGGAGCTCTTCGCTTGGAACTGCCATGCGTTTCAGGCACCGTTACTACCATGGGAGAACCAAAAGTCGCCCTACCCCTGGAGCCGATCTTGCCATCGAACCATTTTCGTTCTCTCAAGTCAACCAAGGAAACTCTCTGCCGCGGCCAGCAATTTGTTCCGGACCCGAACAGCAGGGTAGCCATTAGGGTTGGAGGATTACGGAGTGGCCGAATCATTCGAACCCGAAGCGATCCAGCGATTGGCTCATGTAGCCACCACTTTCTTTCAAGGTCGGCGCCGAAGAAACAGCTGAAGCCTGGTTTTACCGTAAAACAGACCCTTTGCAAATGCATACATGGGTACACATCCGATTGGACGGGATAGTGAACCTGTCCTATAGAATGACTGTATCAGATTACTGAGGATAGACAGTAGTGGGTTTACCCGCCAAAACGCTGCCAAACCGAACGCGCCAAGTGAATATTGGGAATTGTGATCATGTCGACGACGAGCGCGCCGCAATGGAGCCGCCTCACGGCCAGCGAGATGGAGTTCTTGGTGCGTTTGTGCGACTATGTGTGTGATGTATCGTCGGGCATTGGCGCTGATGCTGACGAGTGCCGTGCGCT
This sequence comes from Pythium diclinum, assembly GCA_023337495.1. Lineage (NCBI taxonomy): Eukaryota > Oomycota > Peronosporomycetes > Pythiales > Pythiaceae > Pythium > Pythium diclinum. Next base: position 5,845 of record JAADXB010000634.1, read on the forward strand.
GCGAGTAGGCCGAGCAGGAGCTCATCGACATCGTGCCGCACTTCGGCATCCGCGAGAACGACGGCGTGCTCAACTTCATCAGCGTATGTCGAGTGCTACGTGTTTGCTACATCGAGACCTCCTACTTACGGTATATGTATTCACAGGGCGACTTTGGTCCGTTCCAGCCGGGTATCACCACGCGCGTGCCGCTGTGGCTCGCCGTGATGCTCAAGCAGCTCAACAAGTGCCGCCTCGTGGAGCCGGCGTGGTTTTCCGTCGGTAGGCTAATCATTCTATTGATAAGAGAAGAAGCGTTGGATCGACTGCTGAATGCGTGGCTGTGGGTTTATTGCAGACTTCCTGACGCGGCGACTGGAGCGCGAGAAGGACGGCGACGTGTTCGAGGAACTGCCCTTCCACTACCTGGAGATCGCGTCGTTGCTCTTCAAACAGTACGCCATGCTGATGTAGTCATGCAACTTGTCTACTATAAGCTAATCCGTGTGTGTGTGTGTGTGTGTGTGTGCCTTTGTGAAACAGTGCGGCTGAGGACATCGACCAGGTCGAGCACATTCGCTCGCTGCTGGAGGACATCCAGAACGTGCGGCAGGACAAGATCCGCAACGGTCTCTACAAGATCGCTACTGACGTCCAGAACGGCGGCACAGCGTACGCCATTCAGGTTTGTAGTATTCCATCCCAAGAAGCTCACGAGGTCGCGGGGTCCTAACATGCTGGCGCCTGTGTAGATGAACAACGTGGCCGGCCTCGAGATCAACTCTGTTCGTCAGTTCATGACCGGCGTACGTTCAAAAGTTTCTCGGTCTCTTTGACTGAGCGGCTCCTTATCGTTGTTTTTGTCCTCATCTGTTAGTCGCTCAACAAGTTCTACCGCCTCGCCAAGCTCAACGACGGCCACGCGGACGAAGACGGCGCCACGCAGTCGCAGAGCCAACTGTACTCGGAGCCGTCGTCCGCTGACAGCCAGCCAGTGCAGCGTCTGCGTCGCTTCCGATGAGCTCGTGGTTCCAAAATGTCTCGCTCGGTTGTATTCTAATAGAGTTATACGCCTCCTACCACATCCATTGACCGCATCGCCTGCCTCTTGAGCAACGCGGCCATTTCCTTCTTGTCTCCGCATCTTCTTCTGTCTCTCGTGCCTCCTCTTCAATAGTAAGACGCTGTCGTGTTGCTCTTCTTGGCAGCTTTCCTTGCCTCTCGCTCTGTGCGCGCGAACTCTTCGTAGTACGCCTTCTGGCTGCGCGGCGACGCCACAGCCACCGGCTGCACCTGGATCATCGGCGCCTTGAGCTGGCCGTAGGCGTTAGCAGCCGCACGTTCACGCTCTCGCTTGTCTTCTTCGGCGGCCGCCACGCAGCACACGCCGCACAGCGCCGCGCACGCCAGGCATCCACACAGGTCTTCGGCGTCGTTCATTTTCGTTGCTGGTGGGTTCGAACTTGCGCGTGGCGATTCGGAAATGAACGCCACTGTGCACCACTGGCCATTACCCGCACCTCCACACAGCCTGGCTCTCCGCTCATGCTCGCAAGTGCCGCCTTCCCATGGCGAAACCCATTTTTGCCATGGACCAAGCGGCGAACGTGTGCGGCACCTTCCGCGTCGTTTCGTGCCAGATCAGCTTCGCACCTATCGTGGGATACGTACTTAGTATTGATATGTACCTATCACCAAAACGTACTTTGTAGAATGCAAGTAGTAAATGGGTTCGTGTCTGTTGGTTGTCATCCTCGGCGCCAATCCTATCAATTGGCTCAATTGGCTCGTAGCTCTTCGCGACTGACGCCTGTATCTCCGCTTCCTGTGCTCAAGAATGGCGGACGGAGACCTCTGGCGCGACCGCAACAAGGTGTTTGTGGCCGGCATCCCTGCGACGTGGGATGACGACATGCTGGCGCAGAAGTTCCGGCCGTTCGGCGAGATGTTCCAGTCGAAGGTCGTGTACGACCCCAAGACCGGCAAGTCCAAGGGCTTTGGCTTCATCACCTTCAGCGAGTATGTGCACGCGCTTGAGGCTGTGAGCGCCATGAACCAGACAGTATGTTGCTGCTTCTCAATTCTCGTTGCGATTGACTATGAACTCCAGTCTGACTGCTGTATTTGATGGTAGAAATGGGAAAACCGCGTGCTGAACGTGCGATTCCTCGCACCCAAGGCCGACAAGGCGGGTGGCGCCAGTGCGAATGGCGGTGCCGCTCAGCCAGTGCAGGCGCGTCGTCCTACCAAGGTCTTCGGACCGTGTCCGGAGGGCTGTACGAGTGTGTACGTGGGCAACCTGCCCTACGACATCACGGACAAGGTGCTGCGCAAGGTCTTCCAGCAGTGCGGCGATGTCAAGGCCGTGCGCCTGGCCAACCACATTGAGACGAAGGAGTTCCGCGGCTTCGGCTACGTGCAGTTCTACGACGGCGCGGCGTGTGAGAAGGCTGTGCAGCTCGACGGTACGGTGGTCATGGGCCGCCCCATGAACTTGGACTACGGCGCACGTGACGAGGTAACGGACAAGGTGCGAGAAGACCTGCAGCGCAAGCTCAAGAAGGGTGTCTGCCACAAGTTCCAGTCCGGTCAGTGTCCGCGTGGTGACGACTGTAAGTTCGCTCACGTGCTCAATTCCCACGATGGCGCGATCGTTGCCCACTCCGAGTCCGTCCATGATGACGCTGGCACTGAGGCTGCGGAGGTCCCTGAAGAAGACGAATCCGGTGTGCCGATCTGCCAGAGCTTCCTGAAGGGCAAGTGTAAGCGTGGCGAGAACTGTAAGTTCCGTCACGTGGAAACGTCGGCCCCGGCGGCTACGCGTGTGTCTGCGCCAGTGGCTGTCGCTCGCCCAGTGAGCCACTACCAGCCAACTTACGAAGCAGAGCCAGTGGAGGAGCCCGAAGAAGAGACGCCTGTGTGCCAGAGCTTTCTCAAGGGCAAATGCTCGCGCGGTGACAAGTGTCGCTTCCGCCACGTGGACGCGTCGGCGGCTGCGTCTACTCCTCAGGCAGCACCCGTCGTGCGAGCCGCCGCTGCGCCGAAGTTCGAACGCTCGCGCTACACTCCGCCTGTGGACGAGACGCCCGTGTGCCTCAACTTCCAGAAGGGCACGTGCCAGCGCGGTGACTCGTGCCGCTTCCGCCACGTCGAGGCCACTGAGGAATCCCCTGTTGCTGCGACCGCCCCACCGGCAGTGACTCCAGCTGCCACTACTGCCCCCCAGGAGGAGGCAACCAACGGCGGGGAAGCTACGGCTGCGGACGAGGACGCGCCGATCTGCCAGAACTATCTCAAGAGCAAGTGCAAGCGCGGCTCAGCGTGTCGCTTCCGCCACGTTGAAGCCACGGAAGCAACCCTCGCTGCTGTCGCTGCCCCTGTTGTTCGCACCACTGCTGCTGTCGTCGCACCAACTCCAGTCGCACAGGCAGGTCCTCCAGGTGAGGCCACCGCCGCGGACGACGACGCACCGATCTGCCAGAACTATCTGAAGGGCAAGTGCAAGCGAGGTGCGGCCTGCCGCTTCCGCCACGTGGACGCCGCCTCCGTGCCTGTTGCTCCAGCCCCGACGCCAGTCGTGGTTCCTGCGGTTCTACCCACCATCTCGATCTGCCGAAACTTCCAACGCGGACGCTGTATGCGCGGCACGTCCTGTCGATTCGCCCACACGGACGGCGATGATGCCAGCGCGGCCGCTGCTGCTGCCGCTGCGGTGGTGGCTGCGGCGGCCGTGACGACGGCCCACTCCGAGTACCAGAAGCGATTCCAGTCGGTGTGCTACAACTGGCAGAACTCGCGGTCGTGTGTGCGTGGAGACCAGTGTCCGTTCTACCACGACGGAGCTGAGACCGTAGCTGCTGAGACCAAGAGCTCCCGAAAAGAGACCGAGGACGTGGTGATGAAGGACGACGCTGATGATGAAGAGGAAGAAGAGAAGAAGTCCAAAAAGGAAAAGAAGGCCAAGAAGGAAAAGAAGGCCAAGAAGGAAAAGAAGCGCAAGGCCGCTGACAGCGACGACGACAGCGACGACGATGAGAGCAGCAAGAAAAAGAGCAAGAAGCACAAGAAGCACAAGAAGAAGGCCAGCAGCGACAGCGATAGCGACTAGATGATTGGTAAAAGACGACGCCGGGCGCCGCCAATAGATAGATTTCATATTGTATCGTGTCTCTATGTGTCTTGTATGTCTTGTAAATGTATCGTGTCTCTATGTTGTGTTCGTTTCTCACTGGCTCATGGCCTCGGTCGCCTGAAGCCACTCGTGCGTCAGCGCTTCCTCCGCGGTGATGCGTTCCGTTGGCTCCACCTGCAGCAGCTTCTGGATGAGGTCGCGGGCCTGTGGCGCCAGCGTCTTCCACTCCGCCGACTGCGTCTCGAAGCGTCCACTGCGGATGCGCTTGGCCAGCTCGCTGTCGCTAGCGTCGTTCTGTGGGTCGAACGGGTGGTATCCGCACAGCACAATGTACAGCACGACGCCCAGTCCCCACATGTCGATGGCGCTGCCGGCCTCAGGCGTGCGGCTGCTGTTCTTGGCGTGCTGTGAGAGCACTTCAGGGGCCGCGTACGCGACTGTGGCGACGCCGCTGCCCATGCAGCGCGTGCGCTCCGACGAGATGTGCTCGCGGAACGACTGGCCGAAGTCGATGAGTCGCATGCTGCTCTTGCGCGACAGCAGGATGTTCTCCGGCTTGAGGTCGCCGTGCACGACGCCGTTCGAGTGCAAGTACGCGAGTGTCTGCGCGATGTCGCGCGTGAGCGTCTGCGCACGGCTCTGCGTGAACACGCCGTTCGACACCAGGTGGTCGAAGAGCTCCTGGCCGTCGACCAGCTCCGTCACCAGCACGTACGCGTCCTTGGTCTCGAAGGCCTCGCACAAACCCACGATGTTGTGGCGGCCGCCCATGGCGCGCAGGATCTCGACCTCCTGCAGGAACTTGTCCTTGCTGGTCGTCTGCTTACACACGCGCTTGATGGCCACAGCCTCGTCCGACTGCTTGTCTCGGCCCAAGTGCACGAGCCCGAAGCCGCCGCGGCCCAGTTCGTTGTCGATGCGGTAGTGCTGACGGACGTCGGCGCACACGGGCAGCTGCTGTTTAATCACACTGGAAGAGATGACTGGCGACGTCCAGTGGTGTCGCTGGTGGTGCTGCTGACGAGCCACGAGCGCGCTCTCCGCACGCGCCTCAGAAGCCGACGCCACGCTGCCAGCCGCCGCGACGGCCGCGCACGCGAACGCCACGCCCGCCGACCAGCGCGAGGAGTCTCGCAGACGACGCGCCACACGCACAGCCTGCATTTTGTACTGTTGGAATGATGGAAGTGAGTGAGGTGGTGCTTGTTGGCAACTGGCCAGCGAATGAGTCGCACGAGTCGATTCACCCACAGCCAGCCAGCCAGTGCGACAGCCAGTGAGCCGCAGAGGCGGAGACGAAGAGACAGACAGACGACGA
>JAADXB010000635.1:0-11271 GCA_023337495.1 Pythium diclinum
CCTCTGCATCGTCGTGATCACCAACGGTGTCTTCGTCGTTGTGAGCTTCGATAGAATACTCGCTGACCTTGGATTCATCAGCTTCGATGTCGGGAACAGCAGCAGCTTCGTACGTACGTTCAGTGTTGTCTGTGTCGCCTTCGTCGACTCTTCCGTCTTCGGCGCCGTCACATTCGCCATTCGCGCGATCTTCTGTCATGCACGAAACCGGTGATTCGCCATCGCCGATGAGCTCGTCCGCGACTTCTTGACAGCAAGCTTCCACCGCGCAGTTCACATCAGCTGATTGCTTTTCCTCGCAATGAATGTTGGGCTGTGTGGCCTCATCGCCCGGGTCACAAAGGCTGGCGAAGGTTGAGTTCTGATTGTCAGCGATGTCGTCAGATGAAAGAACGAGGTCGGACGCCGGATCAATTCGTTCGTCAACTGCACAATCGTCTGGCGAGACATCGCTGGCATCAAATTCTTCAGTAGAAGCTGCCTTGTCACCGTTCTTTGGCGGCTGTTCCATCGCCACGAGCTCAATTTTGGACTCAACGATGTGCCCACTGTGGTAGTAGTGATCTGGAGAAACGCTCATTGGTTCGTCGACTTGCTCCAGTTCTTCATTCGGGAACTCCGTTGCCTTCATCGTATCGATCTCCTCGGCGCTTTCTGTTTCTTTCGCATCATCAGTGAGCTCGGCTTGTCGAGCACCATCTCTATCATCGGATGGAATCGGATCACTGCATTTCTCGTTTGCTGATTTCGGCGATATCTCGTACATCTCCTCCTGCGACCGTGATGGCGCAGCTTCGTTTCCATCCTCGCCATTCGCATTGCTCGAAATGGCAGCATCACTGCTATCGCTGGTCGCTGCATTTGAAGTACCCCTTTGATCGGACGATTCATCGACAGGAACATCTTTTGTTTGCTCACACTGGATCACCGAGTCATTCTCAGTGACCTTGTGCTCCGCTTTCCATGATGCACCTTCAAACTTGGTCGCAGCGCCATCCTCCGCATCGTCAGCTTGTACATTTGTAGCTTTCTCGTTCGCAGCTGCTGTCAGCTCTTTCACCTGCATGTCTGTCGCGCTGGAATTCTCATTGTCTTGCACTGTCGGCGCCGTAGAATCGTCGTTCTTTTTCAGTCGTTCTCGAGAGTTTTGCCGCGATGGAGAAAGCACCGCGTGCGCACGAGGTGAGGGAACAACCGGTCGAAATGGCTGATCGGGCATCTTTGGTCTTGCAGGTGGCGGCGATGGGTCAACACGATGAGAGGGTGATTGACTCAGACTTCTTGCACTAGCCGAAGAGTAGCCAGGACGAGACGGGGAAGTCAGTCTTCCAGGGCTCAACGACATCGCAGACGCATGACCCACGCTCGAAGACGAGCTCAGCGACAGTGGGTTCAGGTCCGCATTCAATGCAGAGTTTGCCCAAGCTTGACTGCCTGCCACTTGCTGGTTCGCCAACGTATCGAGTGCTGCGACCTCACGCTCCTGAATTAGCCGGGAGATAGTTGCCTCGGAGACCTTGATGATGTTCTCTTGTCGTTTCTGGAAATCCTGCGAATGCTCGAGTAGAGCCTCCAACTCTTTGATGCGCACATGAGCCTCGATCAACTCCGCCTCGGTCGTACCGGCGTGATCCTTGCTGCCCAAAATGGTCGCCTTGCGAAGACTGAGTTCAAGTGGCGAGAGCGAGCGGTCCTTCTGCATCAAGCGGACTGAAACCTCCAGATCCTTCACTTTATCGCGCAGCTTCTGCTTTTCGTCTTGATGCCGCGCGATCTTCAACTCGTATTCTGCTCGTAGATGATTTAGAGCTTGATCGCGCTGTGCCTTCAATGCACTTGCTTCACCCTCCTTCCATTCGCGAAACTTTCCTCGCGCTTCCATGATACATTCCGTGAGTTTTTCCCTCTCATCGCGGGCTTGCTTCACGAACTCTTCAAAGCGTTTTGTCTGGATGGCGAGATTGCTCTTCGTCTCGACAAGATACACACGCAACGCTTGGTTGTCGTCCTCTGTGTCTCGAAGAGATTGAGCCATGTGATCGAGTTGAGCTGTCGTCTCCCGCTTGTTCGTCTCCAAACGCCGCATCAGGTCCACTTGGCGCATCTTCTCTTCCACGACTTGCTCTCGCAGATCCTTCATTTCGCTTTGCCAGTGCAGCTTTTCTTTGAGCAGTGCACGGAGCTTCTCTTCTCGATTCGCGATTCGCCGTTCTGCCATCTTCATCTGACGCTGGTTCTGCTCGATCACAGTTGACGCTTCTTCCGCCTGGCGCTCGATCTCACGTGCCCGGATACGCAGCTCAGCATTTTTGCCCAGCGCACTACACAGCTCCAGCTGATCTTTCGGCAGAATGGCAGTCGGCTGCGGCGGCGAAGTCGAGCGTGGCTGATGGGGTCGAAATTTCCTGTTCGCAGTCGCAGCATTCGTGTCGTGCACGCTTTGTAGAGGCACATGAGCATCCATGACCCCGAAATTCTCGCTTTCTTCGACAGTGTGTGCGCCGTACCGCTGCATTGCTTCAAGTGATGCTCGCTCTCGCTGCTCAACATGATGTTCGATGTTGTGAGCTCGCACTTCTTGCTCCCGGTCGAGCTCCGTGTTGAGCTGCTGGATCCGACTGTACATGTTGTCCATGTAAGCGAGCTGCCCGGCCTCGTCTTGGTCACCGCCCCCAGTCGAAGAAGATGCAGCAGCAGGCGCCCCGTCGTTCCAGAAGCTGATGGTACCGACGCTGCTCGGGCTCGAGCTGTCCTGAAACTCGCCCCCGTTATCGAGAATGCGGGCGTTTCGACCAGGGGGCCGAGCCGCTGGAGGAGCTGGTGCCGTATCACTCGGATGGCGTGGGGTCGTCCATCCTGTGCGCTTGCCGCCAATTGTACTGGGGCTGTTGGTTCGAGCAGACGAAGATGAGGCACCGGAGCCGCTCGGAGGATTGATCATCGGCAAAACGACTCCATTCGACGCGGCGGGTGAGCGCGAGGCACCGCCATCAGGGCGAACAGGAGTCACAGTCGGTACGCGCGCAGTCTTGACGGCCGTAGGATATGCACGACCTGGCGTCGGCGATAGCACAGGCTTCCGCGGTTCCATGACTGCTCAGTTCTTCACGGGCTCTCAATTGACGCCGATAGCCACGCTGCAGATACCACTCATTCACGCCACGCTGCCGCCTTCTTCCTCAACACACAACGGTTGAACCACTGTATCCGACGCGATTGCAGAGCTTGGGCTGACTGGTGCGGTCGCGTTTCAGGTCGTGAGGCTATTCTCGTAGACTGTCGGTGGCGTTGATACGGCGTGCGAGGGGCGTTACAACGCCGTCTCAGCCCTCCACACGAAGATTTTCTCCATCGGTTCACTCGTCCCGAAACCAAACACCGCGAAGTGCTCGATAAATAGCCCACGCGTGCCGCCAATCGAGCTCATCGCCTCGAACATCCGTCGTGCCAATCGGATTTTCACGCAGGCAATCAGCGTGGCGACAGTGACATACCCTCCCTATTGTGACGTATAGACGCACTTGTGTGACATATAAAGCTTGCAAAATGAATTGCACCTTCAATTCATCCTTGCGACCATCACTCTCGTTGCTCCATTTTGGCGCGGGATTTCTCGTCCCAGTCACGACAGGAAAGCAACCCACCCACCACGGACAGCAACTGGAAGCAGTGAGGAAACCCAGCGCTACGCGGGGAAGGAGGACACCATGTCGAGTATTGAGAAGCTGTCGATCCGCGGCATCCGCAGCTTCAGTCCGAACCGCGAAGAGACCGTCGAGTTCTACCACCCGCTGACGGTGATTCTGGGCGACAACGGCTCCGGCAAGACATCGATCATTGAGTGTCTGAAGATCGCATGCACAGGCTCGTTGCCCCCCGGCGCACGAAGCGGCCAGAGCTTCATCCACGATCCACGTATTGCTGGAACGAATGAAGTCAAGGCGAGTGTGCGGCTCCGCTTCCGCAACCGTGCGGGGAAGCCCATGGTCGTACAGCGCACGTTCCAGTTGATCCAGCAGAAGACGAAGACGCAGTACAAGGCTCTGGACGGTGCGATCCGAGTTGTGAACGACCTGGGAGAGAGAGTGAGTATGAGCCACAAGTGCGCGGAACTCGATCGCCACATCCCTGAGATGCTCGGCGTGTCCAAGGCGATTCTCGAGAGCGTCATTTTCTGTCACCAGGAGGAGTCGAACTGGCCACTGGCGGAAGGCATGGTGTTGAAGAAGCGGTTCGACGAGATCTTCGAGTCGGCACGCTACACGAAGGCTCTGGACGCGATCAACAAGCTCAAGAAAGCACGCGCCACCGACGCCAAGGACTTCAAGCGCGATCTCGACGTTCTGAACGTCAAGCTCAAGGCCGCCGAAGAGATCCGAGCGAAGATTGAGGCGACTGAAGAGAAGATCCAGTACATCAAGGAAGACGCTGTCGATCTGGATGGAAAGGTGCGCAACGCGGAGGAGACGCTGGACGACATGAAGGTCCTTCTCGCGGAGATCACAGCAGAGCACACGGCGTTGGAGCGACTCCACAACGATGCTTCTCAGAAAGAAGGCATGATCCAGCATACGCTTGAGAACATCGACCAGCTGATGAGTGACACCGACGAAGAACTCGAAGCGCTCTTGAACAATTATGACTCGATCATCGAGAATCACCAGCGGTCCTTCCAGAATCTGCTTGATCAGGCATCCCAGTTGGAGAAGGAGAAGAGTGAAGCACAGAAGAGACACACGGATCTCTGCACTAAGAAGGGTAGTGTCCAAGCGAGAATCGACGATCAACAGCAGAACGTCACGGATCTGCTGGATATGGCTACTGGCATTGGAAGAAAGTACCAGTTCCACACACAGCCATTGTCGTCGCAGGATGACGCGATCAAGTCGTTCCAATCCAAGTTCCTGCACTATGTCAACGAGAAGCGGGGCCAACTTGAACACGTGGAGAACGAAAACAAGCAGCGAACGGCCGCTCTGAACACTGAGCTCGCCGATGCGAAGTCCAAGCTTCATCATGCCAAGGAGCAACTGAAGGAGAAGCAGAACGAGCGAGGTGCTCTGAATGTCGAGAAAAGAGCTAACGCAAAACGTCTGAAGGATCTGACGGCGAAGGCAGTGCCTTCAGCTCGAGACGTTGCTGAAGCAGAGAAGATGATCGAAGAAGCGACGAAGGCTTTGGGCTCGTTCAAGGAACAGAACAACCACTTCGCTTTGAAGGATGAGATTGGCGTCGTCAACAAGCAGCTCAACGATGCCAACTACGACGTGGGGCAACTGGATGAGAAAATAAAGTTGCTGCGAACGTACGAGTCGAAGCGCTTCGCCATAGACGCCATGCGAAAGGAAGTCGTCGAGAAGGAAACTGCTTTTCAAGAAAAACTCTCCGACACTGTCTCTAGTCACAGGGCAGTGTGGGGTGGCGAAGAGCCAATTGACGAAGCCTCTTTGGTCGCTACCATCCACACGTTGAAGGATCTGGGATCGGACCGGAAAAAATCGCTCGTCGAACTGAAGCAAGAAGTCTCGAGTGCCGAACAGAAGCTTCATGAAAACATCGCGTCGACCAAGCTGACCGAGAGTGCGTCCACTTCGCTTCACCGTGAAAAGCGAGAGCTTGAGCTCGGCCCGATCGGACAGCTGAAACGGTTGGTGGAGGAGATCACGCCTGGTGCAGACGTACGCAGTGCTGAAGAAGTTCTTCAAAAGGCAGAGAAAACGTATCTGTCCGCCAAAGACAAGACCATGCGATGCAAGAACACGATCACATTCCTTGCGGTCTTCAAGAAGAAAGGAATGGAGGAGAAGTGCTGCCCCCTCTGTACTCGTGGCATGAATCCAGCAGAAGAGGAGCTGTTCATGAAAACGATCGATGAGAAAACGGACGACAGAAAGGTCAAGGACAAGATCAAGAAAGCGGAAACGGCGGAAGAGTCGGCTCTGAAGAAATGGAAAGAGGTCGAAGCGACAATGCCCAGCTGGAGAAAGTGGAAGAGCATGGAAGATCAAATCACCTCGAAGAGCAACGAGCTCAACTCTCTTTTCGCGGCCAAGCGCAGTCTTCAGGCTGATGTGAAGGACAAGAAAACTCGCCTCGAGTCTGCTGAGCTTCAGATCCGAGAGAATGAAGATGCCGTCCGTGCGTTCCAGTCACTGGTAGGCCTTGCTGAAGAAGTTCGCCGACTTCGAACGAAGATCTCGAACGATGAGGATGCCCTCCGGAAGAACGAGGTCGAAGTGCTCGGCGCGAACGCTCCTTCACTTTCTGAGCTCCAATCCCTTCGCGACGAAAACAATGCAAAGGTTCAAGAACTGAACCGGCTCCTCCAGCGCAAACAGAACGAACTGCAGCGTATCCAAGACTTGCAGACTCAGTTGCAAAATGATCTCCACAAGCGAAAGGAAGAGAAGACCGAGCTGGACAAGCAGCGTAAGGAGTACGATGGAGCGAGTGAGGAGCAAGCGCGACTGCGAGATCGGGAGAAGACTCTTCTCGAACACATTTCTACCCTTACAGATGCCGAACCTCAGCTTGAGCAAGACGTTCGATCGAAGGCTACAGAACTGCGCTCGCTCGAGGATGAGGTGGCAGCCATTGTCCGCCAAGCGCAGTCTGAGGAACAGAACTGCTCACGGGACCTCATTCGCTTTCAAGAAAAGATGCGAAAAGTTGAAGAGCAAGCGGGCTTGAGGTTGGACAAGGAGCTAAAGCGACTTGCCCAGGAAATTGCTCAGACTTCGCAGGAGAAAGTGACTGCAGACCAGGCGCTTGGAGAGTTGAACCCGCAGATTGATAGCGCGCGCGTGAGTCTGACGAACCAAGAGACATTCAAGCGTCAGATTCGAGACAACGTGGACTATCGACGGTTCAAGAAAGACCTCGAAGAGATTCGTGCACAGATCGTCAACGCGCAACAGAAGGTCAGTACGTTGCCATCTCTCGATGATGTCTCAAGACGCGTTCTCGCTGCGGAGGAGGCATTGGAGTCTGCGCGTGATGAACGGTCCACTCTCAGCGGACGTCAGAGCAGTTTGGAGGATCAGATTAGGGACGAGAAGATCAAGTTGCGAAGCTCAGAGTACCGCGGAGTCGAGGAGAAACACCGCCAGAAACTCATCCAGCACGAGACGACGTTGATGGCCGTGTCCGATCTGGACAAATACTACAAAGCTCTGGACAAGTCTCTTCTCCAGTACCACCAGAAGAAAGTCGAAGAAATCAACACCATCATCAAATCGCTGTGGCAGATCACGTACAAGGGCCAAGACATTGATACGATTGAGTTGCTCAGCGGCCAAGATCTCGATACGGGCGGTACGAAGGCAGCTCGGTCGTACGACTACCGAGTCGTGATGAAGAAAGGTGGAGCCCTCATTGATATGCGTGGACGCTGCAGTGCCGGACAAAAAGTGCTCGCAGCACTTGTCATCCGCCTTGCGCTTGCGGAGACGTTCTGCTTGAATTGTGGCATCCTCACGCTTGACGAGCCAACGACGAACCTCGATACGGAGAACAAGTTCGGCCTCGCACAAGCAATCACCGAGTACGTGGAGCGACCAACCCACCTCTATGTATCCGGTGTCGTTGACTAACTGTTGTGTTTATTTTTTTTCGCAGCATCTTGAATGCACGCTCCGCGCAGCAGAACTTTCAGCTCGTGTGCATCACGCACGACGAAGAGTTCGTGCAGATGCTGAGCGAAGCCCAAGGGATGGACGGCTCTCGTCCAGAGTACTACTGGCGTGTTTCCCGCGAAGACATGTAGGTGCCTCAGTCAATGGCCACCCTATCCGATGACGCAAGGGCTGACTATGTTGTCTCATCCACAGTGGTAACAACCGTTTCTGCAGCAAGATCGAACGGCGCGAGTGGCGTGACGGCATCTAAAGTTGCCTTCCAGTGCATTTTCGGTGGCATTTCGTCTTATTGGATGCGTGGAGCGAGCTGTCATCAATCAAGTCTATTTTGTGGTACACTGGATGGGCTTGCCGATGTATTAGTGCTTGCCCTTGAGCATCAACTGCACGTTCAGGTTGCTACTCTGCTTCATCAGCTCACGAACCGCCATCGTCGCGTACGAAGATGGTCCTACGAAACAAAAGCAAGCAAGGTGGGTACCGAGTCGACACAATAATACGACACACAATGATCAACTCACCCAATTGAAATTCGAGGCACAGCGCACGGATCTTCGCGTTTGGAATCGATGCCTGGACAGGCTTGTTGACCAGACGATCGACGTCGGTCTCCAGAAGCTCGACGGTCGGGTCATCGTAGCGCTTGATCTCGTGCGTGACGTCGAGGGGCTTACGCAGAAGGTGACGGTACGAGCCCGGCAAGTGGTATTCCGAGTTCGTGGCACGCGTGAGCGAGAAGAAGTCAACGCCGTCTTCTTGCAGGATCTCTTCGTATCGCGACTTCAACTCGTTCTCTGGAAGCGTGATGTCGTAACCAGGGAGTGGCAGCACGACGTCGAAGATCGAGTACTGGTGGATGTTTTCCTCCGTCACCACCACGACCTGCGGCTTCTTGGCGTGGGCACCGACCTTGCGCTTCTTGGGCATCGGCGGATCCTCGATGTCGTCTTCGTTCTCAATCACATCGACAACGTCCTCGGCCTCGACCACCGCTTCCTCCACAGCAACTTCCAACGGCATGACAAGGTCTCCAACCACGGGCTTGTCCGACGCAAATCGGTCCAGACGCTCACTGGCAATCACGTTCCACACGTAGCTCTGGTACGCGTGGGTGTACATCTACAGAAACAACGCCGTCAGCATGGAAGACAAACAAGGGCATACCAAATCCAGTAGTCAAGACGTACCATGCGAAGGTGGCGAGGAATGAACGCGAACGCCTGCGCGTGCGAGTCGAGTCCGTGGGCCTGGAAGCCTCGAAGAATCGAGTGCTCGGCAATGAAGTAAGGCGGGAACGACCGGATGGCAACGTCAATATCTTGGTTGTCCTGGAAGTGCTGGCGTGCCTCCGTGATCTTCGTAGCATCACCCTCCTGCGGCTGCATCACCAGATCCACCGCGTGCTTGTAATCACGACGAAGAATCGCGCGGCCGACCTCGTGCGTCGCGACAGATCGCGTGCCGAAACGCTGCAGTCCAAAGTAGTTGATGTACCCACGCTCGGCCCAACTGCGCACCGCCTTGTGGATGTCGTCGTCCGAAATGGTGGCGTCGTCTGGAAGACTGCGGATCGCCATCGAGAAGCGGTTGCCACGCAGCGAGCCCAAGTTCAAGCGGTCGCTGACGTACGTGGCGTTGCCCACGATGAAGTTGAAGTCCTGGAGCTGCTTGCGCGCACGGTTCAGCGACTCGAGCTTCTCTTCGTTTCCACGGTACACGGTGATCAACTGCGACGTGATGCCACGCTTGTCCTTGGTGCCGGCGTACGTGAAGGCCGACTGGTTCACACCCATGGCGCGCGCCAACTGGGACACGACCGCCAGCGTCTCCATGTTCTTCTTGTACAGCACAAACTGCAAGTAGTCGGGACGATCCGACGGCCACGAGCGGTTCATACGGTGGTCAATGTCCTTGCGCTTCTTGCCGTCCACGACCATGCGTCGCACGCGGATCACACTGTCACCAGCGTCGTTCTGGACAGTGTCCGATACGACCAGGCTCGCTCCAAGCTCCCGCAGACCCTTGTGGATTCGCATACGCTGGTCCTTCTCCGCGACGACCGGGAAGAAGAACTCTTCCTCTTGATCACCCTCAGTCGCCGTCGCGCCACCCGAAGCCTGGTTGTTGATACGAGCTTCCACGATACGACCTAGGAACAGCGCGAGCTTCTCCGCGGTCTCGGCGTCACACACCTCCTCCGTGATATTCTTGAGCTCGACGATGTTCACGCGGTCGATCGACGCCGCCGCGTCACGCTTGTTCTGGTTGAACAGACCCAGCAGACGACCGGCAAGCTTACCCACCATACCACGCACGCGGTTGTTCACTGGGAACTCTCCACTCACGATCTCGGTCGGAGGCTCCACCGGCTGCGAGGCGTCTTCGAGGAAGCTCATGACGCGCTTCTTGACGATCTCGCTGATCTTGAGCTCCTTCTTCGCGGCCTTGTCGGCGAACTGCTTGACGTGCGTCAGGCGCACGACGTGGCCATCGAGCGCCACTTCACGCACGATGAAATCCGAGAAGCGCTCCTTGATCGTGCCGTGGAAGCCCGGCACTTCAGGCGTCAAGAAACGCAAGATGCCGACGACCTTCTCGTCCACACTCTTGGCGACGCCGTCGCTGAAGCCAGGGCCACGGAAGTTGGCGAGCGGATTCGGACGCGCACCGCCATCGCAACTGTCACCGCGGCCACGACCACCGCCACGTCCTCGTCCACCACGGCCACCGCCTCGTCCGCCGCCGCCGCGGCCTCCGGAGAAATGCCCTCTTCCCATGATCGCACTGCTTTGCTTGGACCACAAGTACGAGTGCTCACGAATCGATCCGAGTCGCCACAGGAGCGCTATTGTTGCAGGTGAAGCGTACGCGTGGAGCTGCTCGGTCAGGCGAGCGTGGCTTCAATACGTCGATACGGTCTATGCGCATCCATTCCATTGAGGAGCGCACCAATCACATTAGTGCCATTGCGTCTCCCTCGTTACAATGACTTACTGGTTAAACGGATATAATCCGGGTTCTCAGATTTATTGGGTACATTTTCCCTCATTTGGATATTTTGTGTCCCGTGTGGAAAGGTCTTCCATCCAACCCACCATCACTCTCATTTTGACTCGCCCTGGAAGCGGGCGGTCTCAAAGCACTCGATCCGACCCGAAGAGCTCACGATGGAGGCTCGTGGCGGAGGGGGCGGTGGCGGCGGACGCTCGTACGGTGGCCACGGACACGGCCGACACGGAGGCAATGGCGGCAGCGGTGGTTACGGCGGAAACAGACGCTTCCATCGCGGAGGAGGCAGCGCGGGAGGCGGCGGAGGAGGCCGTGGGTTCCATGGCCACCACGGCCACGGCCACCATGGAAGCAGCAGCCACGGAAGCCACGGCGGCGGTGGTGGAGGGGGACGCGGCTCGTTCTGGTTCAAGGGCGAAGGCTACAACGACTTTGAGGCCGTGAGCATTGAGGAGGAGGTCGTGGGCATCCACGGGTTCCTCACGCCCGAGCAGCCGGGCTTCCCAGGACTGGTCAAGCAGCGCTACTCGGACTTTGTCGTGCACGAGCTGGCGGCGTCCAATGGCCAGCCAGTGGCGCTCACGGCGCTCATCACCAAGAAGCGCACGATCCAGGCCAGCGTCAC
>JAADXB010000636.1:0-11269 GCA_023337495.1 Pythium diclinum
CACCACAAAGCGCTCAAGTTGCTCGTAGAACTGCACAAGCGTGGCCTGCACGAGCTCTCCGTTCTGCAGCATCGCCAAGTCGCGGAACGAGTTGAGCAGCAGCGCCGACAGCAGCTTGGTGTTGGTGAGCAGCATGCCGAGATGGTCTTCAGCCATTGCGAGCGACGCGTCCACGACGCGAGCAGCCTCGCACCAGTGGCGCAGTACGACGGGCAGCAGCTCCACGCTGAGCAGCGCGAACTGCTTGCGGTGCACCATGAGTCTTCGCGTGGCGAGCTCCTTGACGAGACGATAAGTCACATCCACGCAGCGCCGACGGCGCAGCAGCGGCGTGTTGGCACCACCGTTCTCAAGCGCCTGGAGCATGGGCGGGAAGAGCTGCTGGAAAGTCCACTGAGCAGGGAAGTCGCCGCGCGCGATGGTCGCGACCACCAGCGCGAGCTGCACGGCGACAGGCGCCTGCGGCTCATGCAGCGCCGCCAGCAGCAGCACGTGGCGCAGCTGCGCGCGCTCGTCGTCACTCCAGTGGCGCGTCTGCTTCCAGCTGCGCTTGGCGAAGTGCTTGAGCCAGATACAGCCGAGTAGCCGCACGTTGGCGTCCACAGTGTCGACGGCCGCCGCGGAGTCGGGCAGCACGAGGATCTGCTCACAGAGAGCTAGCAACGGCGCGGCCGCCAGCGGCTTCTGCTGCAGCTGCTCCAGCTGACGCTCGGCGTCGCTGCGGTGCGGCTCGGCCGCTGTCATGCTCGTGGCCAGCAGCGCTAGCATCGCGCGCGCGTCGGCCCGCGGATCCGCCATTTCCATTTTGCGGTTCCTGGAGTTGGGTTCGTAGCTGGTGGGTATTGGGTCCCTCGTTTCAGAGCCCGCCGCTGTCCCTTGTTTTGTAAAGTTGCCTGATGTGGACCACATTTGAAATGAATCGCACTTCGACCCACCGCCAGAAAACGAATCGCACCAATCTCATGCAACGGGCGGACGGAGCTGTTCGTGGACCTACCCCTAGCTCTGTTTTTCTCAAAAGACGGTGAAAAATTGGATATCTGAATGATGGTCTCGCAGTCCCTTGGGGCAAAAGGCTCTCGTTTGGATGGGTGTGCGCCACTCACTTTGGTCCACATACAAAACCCAAGATGTTTGCGGTCTGTGTGGCAGCCATTGAAAAAAAGTGAGGGCGAGGGACCGCCCCATTCGATTGAATTCAACCGAGAACCCCCGAAGAGAAACCCCACCACCAGACACCATGGCCGACGACGAACGCCACCCAGCGTACGTACATGTACATGCGTCTTGCATCACTAGACTAGCTAGAATGCGCGGCTCACGCTGCGTCCATTGGTGCCATTTGCAGCGAACAGGAGCGCGAGCAGCAGGAGGGAGCCATCCCGATCGCCGACGGCGACATTGAGACCAACTGGGATGAAGTCATCGAGAGCTTCGACGGCATGGAGCTGCGCGAGGACCTTCTGCGTGGCATCTACGCGTACGGTTTCGAGAAGCCGTCCGCCATCCAGCAGCGCGCTGTCAAGCCGATCCTGCTCGGACACGACGTGATCGCCCAGGCGCAGTCGGGTACCGGTAAGACGGCGACGTTCACGGTCTCGATCCTGCAGAAGATCGACGTGTCGCTCAAGGAGACCCAGGCGCTGATCCTCGCGCCAACGCGTGAGCTGGCCCAGCAGATCGTCAAGGTCATCGTGGCCATCGGCGACTACATGAGCGTGCAGGTGCACGCCTGCGTCGGCGGTACCGCTGTGCGCGACGACATCCGCACGCTCCAGCAGGGCGTGCACGTCGTGGTCGGCACCCCAGGCCGTGTCGGCGACATGATCAACCGTCGTGCGCTCCGCACCGACGAGGTCAAGCTCTTCGTGCTCGATGAGGCCGATGAGATGCTCTCGCGTGGTTTCAAGGACCAGATCTACGAGGTGTTCCGATTCCTCCCGGAGAAGGTGCAGGTCGCGCTTTTCTCGGCCACCATGCCGCTGGACGTGCTGGAGGTGACCCACCGCTTCATGCGCGAGCCGATCCGCATTCTCGTCAAGCGCGACGAACTGACGCTTGAAGGTATCAAGCAGTTCTTCATCGCGATCGACCGCGAGGAGTGGAAGTTCGACACGCTCTGCGATCTGTACGAGACGCTCACGATCACACAGGCCATCATCTACTGTAACACGCGCCGAAAGGTCGACTGGCTCACGGAGAAGATGCAGTCGAAGGACTTCACGGTGTCGGCCATGCACGGCGACATGGAGCAGCGCGAGCGTGACATCATCATGCGCGAGTTCCGCAGTGGCTCGTCGCGTGTGCTGATCACGACGGATCTGCTGGCCCGTGGTATCGACGTGCAGCAGGTGTCGCTCGTCATCAACTACGACCTGCCGACCAACCGTGAGAACTACATCCACCGTATCGGTCGTTCGGGTCGTTTCGGTCGTAAGGGTGTGGCCATCAACTTCCTCACGCACAACGACGTGCGATACCTGCGCGATATCGAGCAGTTCTACAACACGCAGATCGAGGAGATGCCAATGAACGTGGCCGACCTCATCTAAGTGCCGTTACTAGAGCGACCGTAGGACCACGATCTCGCGACGTCTGCTCGGTGTGGACGGGTGCGGCAATGGAGGAATAACACGACTACAATACTAGCAAGCACGGTATCCCACCAGCAAAACCCGACAGAGGAAGCGAGTGTTTTGTGAGCCCCACCGAGCGAGTCGAGAGGACGAGAGAGGAGAGACAGAGACAGAGAGAAGAGAACGACGAGAGAGGAGAGGAGCGGAGAGAGAGAGAGAGAGGAGAGAGAGAGAGGAGAGGACGACGAGCGCCAGCGCATGAGAGGAGGAGGACGGCGGCTCGGTCGCGCCCAGTAGGAAGAGATCCACGCGAGTGGCTCTTTTTTTGATATACAATGCATGTCGAGTCTTTTTTTCCCCTGGAGCTCTTGGCTTCCTTCCACTCATTTCCACTTCGTCTCACTCAAATGGCTTCAGGATCGCATGTCCACAACGTACCGTGTTTTGGTAAATGAGCTCTTCGTACTGCAGGAGATCACTGTTTACAGGCCTCGTACTTAGCCGAAACATAGGTGACTGACTGACTGGGGAATGTGTAGGTAATTTGCCCGCATCTCCCTTTCTTGGAGAAACTAGAGCTCCACGTCAAGCCACGCCACGCCACACGCGACGCTGACTTGACTGACGCCGTCGCATCCATCCACTCCACTCACATCTCACTACACTTCAGTAACGACACCTACAGCCAGCCACCATGAGCAGCGCACCCGTGGCGGCGACGCCCGACGACAAGTTCAACTACTACGAAGTGCTGGGCGTGGAGAAGACCTCGTCGGAGCTCGAGATCAAGACGGCGTACCGCAAGCTCGCGCTCAAGTACCACCCGGACCGCAACGCAGGCAATGAAGAGGCCAGCGAGAAGTTCAAGCAGGTGTCCACGGCCTACGCCGTGCTCAGCGACCCGAACAAGCGCCGCCAGTACGACGTCGCCGGCGAGTCGGGAAAGGACATCGAGTTCGAGTCGGTGGACGTCGAGTCCATGGGCGGCTTTGGCCGTGTGGTCGGCGCGCTGTTCACGAAGATCGGCCTGCCCATCCCGACGCAGATCTCGCAGTCGGTGCTGTCGGCGGCGCGCGATCTGTGCGACGAGCGCAACAACGCGACCCACCGCGTGCCCGTGACGTCGCTTCCGTTCGGCGTGGAGCGCCACTCGCGCGTGGACAAGCAGGACGCGCACTTCTACCGCTTCACGGTCGAGAAGGAGCGCGAGTCGGTCGTGCTCATGTGCCGCTCGGCGTCCAAGAGCAAGTTCAAGCTCGTGCTCTTTGACGGCTCGGGTGCCGTGCGCATGGTCCAGGAAAGCGCGAAGAAGCCGCGCTGCACGGCCGCCGACATGTACCTGTCCAGCTCCGTGGAGCTCATGGATCTCCACGATATGTGGCCGCCACACCTCGCAGGCGCTGACTCGGATCTGCCCGATCTCTTCAGCAAGCTGTCGACGTTTGAGGTCAAGCGCACGATCGCGCTGGAGCAGGGCGAGCACTTGTTCTGTGTGTACGGTGACAACTGGCTGTCGGCGGTCAAGTACTCGATCAAGTGTCTCAAGATGGACGACAACGCTTCGGGACTGAGCGCGATCCAGAGCAACGAGCGCGAGCTCGTGGGCATCAAGCTCGAGCTCGACGCGCTCCAGAAGCAGTACGTCGCGGCCAAGAAGGCGTTCGAAGAGGCCTCGGCCGTGGTCGACGCCAAGCAGAAGCGGACAGAGGAGCTGCTGGCGGCGCGTGACACGGCGTACGAGAACTTCCTCACGGGCTGCGACCCACACGCCGGTGCTCTTGTTGGAGGAGGAATGAATGGCGGCGTGGGCAGCCCACCGGAGATGCGCCGCTCGACGAGCAGCGCCGGCGACAACGGTATCAAGTCGATCTTTGGTGGGTTCTCCAACCGGTTCTTCAACTCGAAAGACGACGGACGCTCGTCCACGGACTCGACGTCGGCCAAGTAACGGCCCACGCAGGAGGACGGACGTCCACGCCACCATTTACCATAGATCACCACCACCACCTTCGGCGTGGACGCCAGACCCCCCACCCCACCACACAAGCCAGACAGACACGAATTGAGACCTGTAGTGTGCATTTGTTAGGAGTAACGAGTACGTAGTATGAATAATGAGAGAAAGAGACAAAGCTTTTGCACAAGTGTTGCGTTGGTTGCGGACTAGTTGTAGCCGTTGAGGAGCCGCTCCCGCTTGGGGTCGATTGGGTCGGCGATGGGCCGCGCGCTGCAGTACGCGTGGAAGAGCCACGGCAAAAAGCCGAAGACAAACGCGAGCTGGCCGAAGAAGAACGCGGCGCCGAACGTCGGGAACGACGCCGCGAGCGTGTTGTAGAAGTGTGCGAGCTGCGTGGTGCGGCAGTGGCGCGGCAGACTCGGGTCGGCGGCACTGGCGGCCTCGCTCTTGGCGGCCTCGGCCAGCGTACACGGAAGCACAACGCCCGTGGTCGGGTCGACGTACATTTGGTGGCCGAAGGTCGCGTACTGCGGCGCGAGCGATAGCACGCTGAAGAGCCCGACGATCGAGATGTTGATGAGCACGAGCGCGACGATCGCCATGGTGGAGGCTGATGTGAGCCGTGGCTGCAGGCGGTCGATGCGGAAGCACAGCACGCGCACACCGTGGCGCACGAGCACGATAAAGGAGACCACGAATAGGTACACGAAGAGCACGCCGAAGAGGATGTAGTCCAGCGGAAACGCCCTCGAAGCCAGCACGAGCAGTCCGTCGATGGGGTTGGGGAACACGGGCTGGTTGAGAAGGAAACCCTTCTGGAAGCTCGAGTGGGCCAGCCTGTCGATGCTCGTGATCAAGATCGAAACGAGGATCAGCAGCGATAGCAGCAAACACACCACGCCGAGCGGCACCTTCCAACACGCCCAGCGGCTGCCCAGCGAGAAGCGCTTGAGATTGGCTTCCAGCACAGCCTTGCGGTCTCCCAAAAGCTGCTCGCGGAGCTTGAGCTGCTCGAGGCGCTCTTGGTCCATGCGGCTCATGGTCTGGTCCACGACGTAGCGCTTGAGGATCGTGTCTTTGGTCTGCTCGGTAGCCTGCGACTCCATCGCGTTCTCACGCAGCAGATCTTCGAATGTGTTCTTGTTCTCGTTGTCGCTGTGGTCCTCCATGAGCAGCCCCACGAGTGGCACGCAGGCGAGTCCGCGGCTGGACACGAACACCCACAAGTACATTCCAGAAAGCAGAAGAATGCCGATGACAAGGCGGAAGAACGTCTCAATATCCGACGAGAGCTTGAGCAATGGCTTGAGCCAGTCGATGTCCGACGTTGAAGGCTTGCCAGCCAGCAGCAGCGTGATCGCCAACACAAACAGCACGGCCATGCCCAGTAGAAAGCACAGCGTGCGCTTGATGGCGACCACGAGCCGCTG
The DNA here is from genome assembly GCA_023337495.1 of Pythium diclinum. Lineage (NCBI taxonomy): Eukaryota > Oomycota > Peronosporomycetes > Pythiales > Pythiaceae > Pythium > Pythium diclinum. Next base: position 5,964 of record JAADXB010000636.1, read on the forward strand.
CTTGGGCGAGAACAGCATGGTGATGTGCGCGATCTCCGTCTGCCTGGCGTAGTTGTAGATCAGCGGCGCACCAACGAACGAGTAGGCAGCTAGGCAGCCCAGATACACTTGGTACAGCACAGCCAGCGCGTGGGCGTTGGTGTGGACGTGGGGCAGCGCATTCTCCAGCAAGTACACGTCCACAGGCGCCGTGAAGAGGCAGAGAAGTGAGATGTACAGTGCCAGGATACACACTGCATTGACGAGACGCGAGGTGATCTGCAGCGGCGCAGCGCTGATAGAGGCGGCGCCTGCGAAGGCCGGCAGCGCAGTCGCCGCGGCGTTCTTGGGCTGGAAGTAGAGGACGAGAAAGGCGCTGAGCAGAAGCAGCACGATGCCCACGGCGGCGTAGAGCGTCCAGGCGACGGCCGCGCCCTGGTCGATCGGCGGCATGATGGTGGCGGCGGCGTGGGCTGCCATGGCGTCCGGGTGGAAGACGGAAGGCCGCACTTGCAGCAGATCCATTTTGGCTGCTGGGCGAGGAGATACGCGGGTGGATTGTTCTTCAAGCACAGAGGAAGCAGAAGGCAGTTCCCTAAATTAAGTAAACCACACTAGATTCGATAAGTTCATGTGCGTGCACCACATAGTTTAGGGATGCCTTCCATGCTGCAGTGGAAGTGAGGAAGGTTGGAGAAGATGTGGAGCTACGAGCAGTTCGTCGCGGAAGGCGAGGAGCTCGTGGCCCGTTCGCAGAAGCCACGGAGGCAGCCGCAGAGAAGAGAAGATGGTGACGAGGTGCAGGAGACGGCTGAGTGGCAATGGCGTCACGGCAAGCGGCCGGTAAGTAGGGAAGAGCTACACTAGAGTTTGAGAAAGGCGGGCTGATGACCACTTGTTGATGGGGACGCAGCACTTGCCAGGAAACTCGTATCTCGTGTCGCTCGGCAATGCTCGTAGACAGAAGGCTCTTCGTGTTGATGAACGACCAACGAAGCAGAGCAGCGAAAGAGACGCACTGGACGACATCAACGCGTTGCTGGAGGAAGACGACAATGAGGTACAGTACACTGCTGGAGCTACCGCCTTCATCAGGACAACCGCTGACAGTGTTCTATGTTCTGCGTATATAGCTGAGTGATCCAGCCTCACTGCTTCACGAGATCCAAGCCCACGAGGAGGAGGAGGAGGAGATCGTGCTGTTCGATTTCCACATCGTCTTCCACGCCGTCTACCAGGCGCCCGTGCTGTACTTTCGTCTCACACGACTCGACGGCTCACCCATTGCGTTTCACAGTAGTTCCATCGCGCACGGTCTCCATCTTCCAGGGAGTGACAGCCGAACACCGCTCGTGGCCATGGAAGACCACCAGGTCCTCGGGACGCCTTTCTACTTTCTGCACCCATGCGAGACTGCCAATGCTATGGAGCTGCTCCTCGACCAGCCAGCCCGCAGCAACTTGCATGAGAAGACAAACACGTCAGCACTAGAAGCTGCTAGCAGCAGTGAGCGCCACAAGGAGCCAACGTATCTGCTCGCATGGCTCAGCCTCGTGCAGCCTTTGACAAGCATCAATCCTCAAATGTACTGAGTTTGTGTCTTCACTAAGTGCGTTTTAAGTACGCATCCATTTTGCTTCACTTTTGAATTTTGAACCAAACATCTAACCAAGACAGGCGACAGACAGCACGAGAATGGCGACCACAACCTCCACGCAGCAGCCCAAGGACGCCGCGCCCATGGAGCGTATGCGCAAGAAGTAAGACCCTCTGCTGATACAATACGCGCTTGCCTGCTTCTGTGTGCTCACGCTCTTTCTGCTTCTCTGTGTCCATTGCGACAGGCCGCGTCTTGCGCCGTCGCCGAGTCACGGCCCGTCGGCCGGCAGCTCCTCGGCTTCACGGCCCAAGAGCGGACTCATGCCGCCCAGCATCAACACGACGCGCATGCACAGCTACGCGTTCGGCTCGCGCATGCCGCTGAGCGGCAAGGAGAACACGGTGAACGTGAACAAGCCGCCAGCCAGTGCGTCCACGACCAGCAAGAGCTCGACGGACGTGGTGAAGAAGAGCGATTGGGACTCGACGACGAGTACGAATGCGAATGCACCGCTGCCTCCAAAGTCTGCGATGAAGCGCCGACCGAAGCGCCGCGCGTCCGATGAAAACGCGACGAATGAGAGTAAATCCAATGCGCCGTCGACGCCTGCGTCCTCTGCAAAGAGCGAATCCAGTACACAGGCGACAGCGATGCAGACGCCTCCGTCAGCAGTAGCCAGTAAGCCAGTCAACGTGGCTACAGTGGTGCTGAGTCCGATCAAGCCCGTGGTGTTCGTGCCCGTGACGGCGACGGATCCAGAGTTCTGGAAGGCTCGTCAGGAGTTTGCGCGCACGGCGCTGCTGGAACTGAAGGCACTGGAGTACGTTGAGTGGCTATAGTATGCTTGGAGGAAGCGACCTGTTGTACTAACTATCTATCGTGTGTGCTTGTGAACAGAGAGCGCATGAACTCGCTGTCAAAGACCCCTACGAAAGCGAAATGAAGTCTGCTGCTTCTAATCCCTAAACTATACGACAGCTAAATGTATGTAAGTGAGACTGTAGTGATCCTGTGCAACAATGTGTACGTATATACAGACTTGTAGACCACCGTAGCAGCATGCATTTACCTACGCAATCCCGTGAAGTCTCTAGGATCAGTTGAAGCGGAAGACGTGGACGAGTCCGGACTCGTACTCTGGCACGAAGACCTCGGTCTTTCCGTCGCCGTCCACGTCGCCACCAGCCACTTGGCCGATCGTCTTCTTGCCAGCGTCGAGGAACACGCTCACCTGGTAGTTGAAGCTCTTGTCCTTGGGCGTGAGCAGCCACGCCTTTCCGGAGCCGTCTCCACCCACGACGATCGACGGCTGCGTCGCCGTCTTGGTCGGCTTGACGAGGATCGGAGCTCCTGGCGCCGCCTGGCCCACGCCACTGAGGATGTTGACGATGCCCGAGGCCGCCACGTGCTTGGTGAACGACGGCAGCTCGTACACGAACACCGAGCCGCCCTTGGCCGAGCCGTCGTGGTTGGTCACGACCACCTGCTTCTTCCCGTCGCCGTTCAAATCGCCAGTGACCGAGCGGAACACCGGGCCGATGGCACTGTCCACGACGGTGGCGTTGAAGCCCGACGCCGGCTTGAGCCAGTTGAGGTTCTTGTACAGCACGAGCTTCTCCGTGAAGAACTGGCTCGCGAGCAGGTCCGACTTGCCGTCGCCGTCAAAGTCTTCGATCTGGAAGAACACGTCGGGCCCGTCGATGAGCTTGGTCTGGGTCCAGGCTTGGCCCAGCGGGTTGCTGGCCGGCTGCTTGAGCCAGTAGAGCGAGCCGTTGCCGCTGCCGATGAGCGGCTTGTTGGCCCCCGCCGTGACGATGTCCAGCAGTCCGTCGCCGTCGACGTCGAGCCACTCGATCTGGTGGTAGAAGCGGTCGGACGTCGACGTGATCTTCTGCAGCGCGCCAGTCTTGCGGTTGATGAGCGTGATGGCGCCGTTGCCCTTGAACGGCACGAGGAAGCCGCCGGCCACCACGAGCACGTCGTCGAAGCCCTTGATGGCTGTCGTGGGAGCTACGAGGGCCTCGTTGGGCCACGTCACGGCCTTGGTGAGCTGCGTGGGCTTGATGGTCGAGACGCTGCCCAGCAGCGAGCCGACGTTCTTGACCTCTCCGACCGTGTCCGTGCTCAACGCCTTGAACGCCGTGATGTGGAGATCCTGGCCGTTGAGGAACAGAAACGCAGCGTCCGGGTAGGAGAACTGGCCGAGCTTGGTGATGGCCGTGGCGTTCACTTGGGCGTCAGCACCGGAGGCGAGGAGCGCAGCGGCCAGCGGGAGGAGGAACGCTCGGAGCATTGCAAGACGATGCGATGGGAGAGGAGGAAGGCTGTAGTGACTGGGAGGAAGCTGATTTGAAAATGACAGCTCGAGCAGCACGCTGAGCTGGTGATCTCAACGGTAGAGAAACACTAGAGCAAGGGCACAGTCAAACCTCCACGGTGGGGGGCCCTCCACATCGGGAACGGGTCCTCAGGCCAGGCTTTTGTATCGTTTCCAATGCTGAAGCGGAGATGGAGCGATGATTAGCAAGCGCTGGGTGGGGCTTCCTGCGCGATCTGAGCCAGGAAAGAAGAGCCGTAAGAGGCATCTAGGACAGTAATGGATCCAGTGTCTTTCGCCTCGCCAATCCATGGCTTGTGAGAGCGAACGCTGTCTATGCTGCTGGCATTACAGTTGTAATGGTGCGCGAACAGTTTCCCTACAAACGCTGTAACAGGGGAACTTTACAGGCGCACGCAGCCAGGACGAGCATCATCAATTCGCGGAACCTCGGCCTGTCCATAGGTCCCCATTGAGGTCGAGGTGCATCTGATTCGCTTCTTCAACGGCAGGGTGGATCCACGATGTACAGGTCGTGATAGCCACCAACCTCTATGGCCGTATTCAAGATGTTTACAACCACCGATATGAGTGACGTTGGATCTCGAGTCGGTCGTTGCAATGCACTCATCATATTACCTCTTCAACTGTTGGGCCAACAGTGTTGGCCCACGCGGTCGAGCCCACACACGTTCTGGATTTGGCGACCAGAGGAAGATCCAACGGAAGATCCACTGACGCCAGAGATTCGGTGGGGATCAGATCTTGGGGACGTGGTCACCTGACGTTGACCTGGGATCCGTCAGCTGACAAGACAAACTGAAGAATAAAGAACAATGAATGACTCCAGGCGGGTCCGACCAGAGGCTTTTGCTACATCCTACTCTCCGCCAGAGCGTTGATGATTGAATGGTTGTTTGCGGGCACCGTGATCAGCTTCGCAAGTGGATTGGCGACCAAATGTAGCAACGTTATCATGAACGAGCCGAGTGAGCTCCGAAGACAAAGGATCTAGGGAATACAGAAGCAGCGAGGTGCAGGTACACGATGATAGAGCATTGCACAGTGCTTGGAAACACCATCACACTTGTGCTTTGTTCAGTGGCATCCATGGCGAGCCCTTCATCCCGACTTGCGTTGAGAAATCACGCGCTTCGAGGTGTCGCCGCCATGATGGAGTTCATGTGGGTGCCCGCATAGAGGAGCTTTCTGGTGAGATGGAAGTTCCTTCTCACCAGACCGGCCGCAACAATTGATTGCAATTGTATGGGATGTACTTTCTCACTAGACCATCACTCTTACCCATATATGGCTACACTGCCACGGAAGGCAACCTGTTTTGGCTCGCCTCGCGCGTGTATTACGTGGTGAAATTAAACTCGATGTTTTGGCCTGCTCGAGGCAGCACCG
>JAADXB010000637.1:0-11259 GCA_023337495.1 Pythium diclinum
AGGCTAGTGATTGGGTTTGGCATTTGTTTGGTTTGGCGGCTATCGGATTGATGAACCCACAGTCGACCATCACTCAGCTGTTGTGGGCGTACTTTCTCGACATGAAGTGCAGCCAAACAGGATTCCGAGCTCATCAGTGATAAATGTCCGTGCGAAGACATTCAGCTACAGTAGCGTACACGTCTCGCCACCATTCAGTGGATGCTTGCTGCTCACTGTATTCAATTACACACACGAGGAAGCCGTCGTGGTATTTTGGAATGCATGGTCATAGCAATCTCACTGACGCATCCCGCACGTGAGGAGTAGATCGCGGCCTACCTCGTAAAACTCCCTATGGTCGGATTTTGATCGGACTTCCACGAAGGTCGCGAGGCGAGACAATAGCGGAAGCTCGTGTGGGCCCCTCTTTGGAACCAGGGGGACACCACTCTCGATCAGCAGCTTCGCGACGTCAACGCCGAACTCGTAGTTTTGCACGAGTGCGGTAGTAAGTGGTGGAGATGATCCTCTCGGGACTTCGTAGTCGATATCGACACCATGCGCGAGGAAGACCGCCAAGATTTCTGAGCTTTTCGACTTACATGCGTACAGAAAGTAGCGCTGGAGCGCCGCCATGTCGAGATTCTCATCAGTGTATCGCGAGAGCAGCAAGTCCACCATGAGCGGACAGCGCGTGTTGGCGAAAGTCCCCAACTTGGCTTCCCGAGTCGACGGCAGCGCGATGTCGAGCAGCATACGAACGAAGTCCACGTCGCCTCTTTTCACAGCCATGGAGAGCGCTCGATCGAAATACTGAGACCGTGTTTCCATGGGTACTAGCTCGCGCGCGCAGTCCATCGCACCGAGGAATAGTGCAGTAGAAAGCAGGCCCTCGGCGTAGCCTGTCTTGGAGCGAAGACTTGTGTGGGCCACGTTCGCGTCGGCGCCACGGTCGAGCAAGAAGCGAAGCATCTTGACTGAGTTCACAGCCACTGCAGCGACCAAAGCAGTGACATCGCTGCCAATGGACTCGTTGATGGAGACGCCTCTGTCCAGCAAGTCAGTCACGATGCTCTCGTTCTGATGGAAGACAGCGAGAAAGAGCGCGCGTGCTCCGTGCCTGGCCAGCATCGACCGCTCGGAAAGTGCAGCTTGGGTCTTGAACAGGTGCCCGATCATTGTCGAGTCTTGTTGCCAGGATGCTGTCGTCAGAAGCCACCACGGCGTCTTGTCGTCGAGTATACTCCGTGTGAAGTCGAAGGCCACGGATACAGGCCATGATAAGCAAAGATCGGAAGCGTGCAAAGATACGCGTGCGCCAAGCTCCAACAACACGTCCACCATCTGCGTTGAGCCTGACTTCACAGCTTCCGTCAGTGGACATGTCCGCGTGTCGTTCTGAAATAAATCTGGCACCGTCAGCGGGGCTCCACGCGCGAATAGCCGCCGGACGAAGTCCACGTCGCGCATAGAAGCTGCCATCGACAGCACTGAATGACGAGTGCCACCAATGATGAACGAGCTCTGAAGATGCGCGTCGTTCTTGAGTAGGTACTCACAAACGCGTCGGCAGCCAGCGGCCAGTGCAGCCGAGAACGCCGTCTCGCGGGTAGCCGTGTCCACGGCATCGATCGTGATCTCTCCGCTCTCGACCACACTCTTCACCGTCTCCAAGTCGCCAGCACGAGCCGCCGTGAGCAGCTTCGTCGTCTTCACTTCTAGGCGTCGTTGAACATCATGTCGGAGCTGCTGCATCGGCTCGCGCCGCATCATGGCTGAAATATCCGCCAGCATAGGCTTTCGACCCAAGTAGTCGCCCAACGCCCGAAGCAATTCGTCGTAGAAGATTAAGAAATACACGATATCTGTGCGATCATAGCGCTGGGCAATCCGTAGCGGCGTGCGTCCATAGTCATCTGTGAGATGGGGATCTGCGCCGCCCACCAGGAGATTCTCGATTTTGTCCAGTGTGCCTTCGTAGCGTGCGAGGACGTGCAGCGCTGTAATCCCGCCAGCGCCACGCACGTTAACGTCCTGGTCTTTACGCAGGAGTTGCCGAGCGCTGTCGTAGCTCCTCGTGCGGATGGCGTCCAGCCACAGCGCAGTGTTAGCGTCTACTTCCATAACTCGAGCTGTCCTTCCAGAAAGGCAGACGATCTTCCAGGACCAACACTAACATAAATTGACTACATTCATTCAGACATCTGAGTCTGACTCCAAGGTCTCAGATCCAGACTTCGTGTTTGGCGATGGGTTGAAAATGCTCGCAACGAAAATGGAGCCTTCTCATTTATAATTTGACCCAAGAGATTACGAACCACGATGGCTTTCCACGACGACGCTGACGCGGAGACGCGCGCCAAGTGGCTTGTCGAGCAGCAGGAGCTCAAGCTGCAGCTGCGTGAGACCGACGCGTGCAAGTGGCAGCTCGAGGCCACGCAAAACGACGAAGTTAACGAGGACGGGCTGCCGAGCAAGCCACTCACGCGCCTCGCTGGCGTAGACATCAGCTTCCTCAAAGGCTCGAACGAACACGCGTGCGCGTCACTCGTGGTCGTCGCGTACCCGTCCATGGAGCTGCTCTACGAGGCGTTCACGTACGTGTCGCTGCCGGCGCCGTACATCGCCGGCTTCCTCGCGTTTCGCGAAGTGCCAGCGCTGACAAAATTGTACCAAGACCTGCTCGAGCGCTGCCCACGTAAGAGCTACATACTTGTGATACTAGGCTACTAGTATCACATACTGATGAAGGTTTGTTGTGTGCAGAGTACGCTCCGGACGTGACGCTAGTGGATGGCAACGGCGTGCTGCATCCTCATGGCTTTGGCTTGGCGTCCCATTTTGGCGTCCTCGCTGGCATTCCCACGATCGGCGTCGGCAAAAGCTTTCTCCATGTAGACGGATTGACGAAACCCGACGTCAGAAACCTCATGGAAGTTGCCAAAGACGCCGGTGAGCAATTCGCGACGATCCAGGGGCAGTCGGGGCGAGTGTGGGGAGCTGCGCTGTGTGGTCCGGCAGGAGTCAAGAACCCGATCTTCGTGTCGGTCGGACACAAGGTCTCACTTACCACGGCACTGGACATCGTGCTGGCGAGCACCAAGACATTCCGCATTCCAGAGCCGATCCGGCAGGCGGATCTACGCTCGCGTGCTGTGATTCGCGAGTGGGAAAAACGAGGCGTGGATACAACGCTGGATCGATTCACCATTTTCAAAGGATAACATTCGCACAAGATAAAACGAATCAACACTACAGTATATTTTGTCAAAACTGAAAACAAGCACGACAGAGGCCTAATCCAAGAACGCGGATGGATGGATTGGATCGGCGGCTATTGTAGCCCTCTAGGCGCGGCGAGCCTTGCACTTCTTGGATGGAGCCTTGGTCGTCTCCGCAGGAGCAGCCGGCGTCGAAGCCGGTGCCGTCGCTGGCGCGGTCGTTGCTGGCGCGGTCGTTGCTGGCGCGTCTGTTGCTGGCGAGTCCGTCGATCCGGACTTGTCGGTCTCATCATCGTCAGCATCGTCATCGGCCTTGGACGCCGCTGGAGCCGGAGCCTTCGTCGTCGTCGCTGGCGTCGTCGCAGGGGTGTCCGCAGATCCGGACTTGTCATCATCGGCGTCGGCGGCATCGTCATCGGCCTTGGACGCCGCTGGTGCCTTGGTCGTCGCGGCAGGCGTCGTCGCAGGAGCGTCCGCCGATCCGGAGTCCTCGCCAGCGTCGTCAGCATCATCAGCCTTGGAGGCCGCAGGAGCCGTCGAAGAGTTAGCGGCCGCACTCACACCTTCGGTCGTCGAGCCGATCGCACCCACGCGAATGTTACTGAACTTAACAGTGGCGTCCGGTGAGCTGGCCACGACCTCGCTCGGCACACCGCTCGTGGTCGCACACGTGCCTCGCGCGACACCTGGCACACTTGGGCTCTTGGTCAACGGGTAGTTCGAGTCGAGCCAGAGACACTGGGCAGCCGAGTCAGTCCACATACTGATGGCAAGCACGACACCCTTCTGGAGTGCCTTGCCCATGGCCTTGAGTCCGCCCTTCTTCGCGTGGTCGTCCGGGTCAGCGAACGCGGTTTTCTGCTGCGAGCACATCTTGTCCGTGATCGAGTTGACGGCGTCAATGCCCTTGATGTTGGCGTTCGGGTTGGCGATCACCTTGCCGTTCTGCTTGTAGAAGCGCTTGATCTCGACGAGGTTTCCTTCCGCGGTCTTGTCGTCCGTGATGAACTGCGTCACGACCGTGAACGGCTTGGTCGAGTCTACGGCGAACGTCGCGCCCGGGCCGAAGAACGTCTTGGTGCCCATGCGGAACGGGTTCCAGTCACAGCCGTCCTTGTCGCACACGCCCTTGTAGCGTTCGCTGGACGAGTCATCACCACACTCGGTGCCCGTGCAGCGAGTCTGCTCCGTGACGGTGCACGGGTGCGGCGTGTACGCATTGCTGACGCTGTTGGCCTCCCAGATATCCATCTCAGCGCAGCACGAGCCGAACGTGCCGGTGCCCGAGTTGACGTCCATCTTGCTGGGCTTCCATCCTTCGACGTTAGCTTCACCGTCGACGAACTTCAAGTCGTGAGGGCACTGCGCGTCACAGTAGCCCGTGCCGTAGGCCGCACCGGCCTTGTTGGTCGGGAACCGAGCCTTGCCGCCGTCCTGGTCCATCTGCACAAAGTACAGCGCGCCGTTGAGACCGCACGGCGTCTTGGACACGTCGACATCAAACGCGAACTCCTGGTTGAGCAGCTTGTACATCTTGTACTTCTCGTCGTCCTCCATGACGTAGACGCGCGAGCCGATGTTGGTGCTGTACGCGCCCTTGGTCACGAGCTTCATGGCCAGCGAGTCGCTAGCAGCTGTGATGCCGTAGGTGCCGGTGTAGTCGGCGCCGTCCAGCGCGCAGTTCTTGGCGCACGTCGCGGCGTCCGGACACAGCTCGGCGTTCCACGTGTTGCCCGTGTAGCAGTTCGTGGAGCCGCCGACGTTGTGGAGCCAACGCCAGTTGGCGTCCAGCACGATCTTGGTGGCTTCGTCCTTGCAGCCAGCGGACGTACACGTCTGCGTGGTCAGCGTCGGGTGCACCTCCTTGGTGCTCGTGCCCACTTGTTGAGCGCGCACGAGCACAAGCGTCGAGGCTGCAGCGAGCAGCGTTGGGATCATCATCTTGGAGACTTGGAGACTTGACTGTCAAAGCAGAGGCTCGGACTGTGTGTCGGCAAAGGAGGAAATCCTAGAATGAAAAGACTGTGGGGCCTCGTGGGCCGGCCTGGAAGGCATGAGGGGGCACAGGGGGCATGCCTGCACAGGGAGGCGTGAGGGGGACGCGGTGGAGTTGAGATGGGCTGGCGGCTGGACGGCGAGGCACGCGCCAATTCGACGGTCGCTCCCATCACTAATTGCCGTTCAAGGATAGCTGAGCTGCCTGATTACGACTTGAACTCTGCCGATCAAGAGCCAGGATCTCTCGGAGCGTCCGCTGAGGCATGTGGTGCAGGCGAACGCACAGCGGGAGCCGCTCTTCCTGCAGCGTCTCCCTCTCTCTCTAGAGGACGGCGGACTCCACTGTCAAGCAGGCTGTTTTAACGGAAGCTTGACTGGTTTAACGGTCGCAGAGGCAGCTCAAGCCGGGCAAGTGGCTGCTGCTGTCAAATATCCACCGTTATTGTTGATAGACGTTTCTCTGGATCTCAGCAAGATGGGGAGATACCATCAACAAAAGCGGGACGATTCTGTGCACAGACATGCATGAGACGAAGTCTCGCCGCACTTTCCATAAGGACATGTGGCACTGGCGAACAATGCGATGAGATACCTACAGGTGGACACGCCACATTGCTGCAGGCTTCATTGTTGAGTCTTGAGCGTGGACGCTGCTGTACGGTATTTGACTACAGTCGCCATCGTATCTTTTCGCCGACAAGAGCCAGCTTGTGTGTTTGTCTTTGGCACTGCAAGTCTTTGTGTTGGGTGAGCTTAACATCAACTCAAGAAGTCGCCGCAGATCTGTGTGCCCGTTCGAGAAGACTACTCAGCGGTGTGATGACGTGTCTTCTCTAGAGCCACCTGGCGACGCACGGCATTGCCTCCATTATGGAGTCCGTGGTGTGGAGACTCCCTTCGCAGCCAACAACATGAGCCAGTTCAACTGGCGGCTATCAAGAATCTTCGATCAAGACTCTTGATTCAAGACCAGCAACGAAGGACACCGAGCCACCTCGTCCAAACGATCACGACCGGCACGTTGATGGCATGTCCGTGGCTGGAAACCATGTGCCGCACTCTCGCGGCTTTGGATCTGAAGTTTTCCTCAAACGGATCAAGGCACGGATGCAGTGATTCAGGAGTGGGGAACATACATCCGGCATGGGCACAACGCTGGATCGATTCTCCCTCTTTCAAAAGCGGTTCACTGTACGCCAGCATCTACAGAATGACGCACCACCGCTGGAAGAATGGCTGGTCCTCATCAAACGTGCCCTGCGCATTGGGTCGCGCGATATCCGTGGCTTGCCTATCGCCAGTGCCGCGAGACTCGAGTCGATACATGGGAGGCAAAAGCTTGAGCGTTTGCTTGATGTCGTAGTCAGACATGTATGGATCGATGTACCAGAGACGGTGGCGCATGGTGGGCTGGTCGCTTTCAACGGGACTCGCAGCATGGCCGAAGTTGAGCACTTGCACGAGAAGACTGACCGCCTCGTCGGTAAATCCCATCCCGCTTTCCACGAACACGGCGTCGGAAACTGCATCAACACGACAAGAACAAACAATGTGAGCATTGAGGTGAGGAAGCCTCAGTCAGAGGACGTTGACGTACGCTTCCACGCGACGACGGTGGCGCTCGAGAGGTTCCACTCGAGAACGTGGCGAAGCCCCGCAAGAAACGGATGGCAGCCGATGTTCGAGACGTGCTTGTTTGCAAAGTCAGAGACGCGCTGCTGCTGATCCGCCTGTGTGGCCGCTGATCGCACGTAATGGGCCTCGTGGCTGTGCGGTTGGAGCTGCTCGAGTCCGTCTGCCGTTGGGATTAAGGCGTAGTTGGTGCCCTGGCCTGACAGCCTCACGCGTCGATCGAATGTATCATACTGTCACAAGCCAATACAGTACCAGTAACATAATTAGTGGTAAGGTGCTATACAGCCACACACATGTAGAACTCACGTTCTGGATGGCGACGTGGCGGTGGTACCCACCGCGCACTTCGTTCTTGACGCGCTCCATGGCTATCACCCTACAGACAAAAACACGGTGAATGACTGTGGACCCACCGGTGTGTGCTTCTACTAGACTCACGCGTCGTTGTAAGGCTCTTGATGCTCTGTCAGTGGGCATTTTGTGACCGTCAGAGCATCCAGGAGCTGTCGGAAGGTCTCTTCATCGCGTGAGGACGACGTGGAGCCGCCCGACGGCAGCGTCTCAATGCTAAGCATACAATGCCCCATGCATATTGGAGACTTTAGTGCTGAATTCCATGTTGCAGACCGCAAGAATACCCTGTACGTACACGATCTGGTCGACGGTGGTGTTTTCAAAATGGTCTAAGACCCGCTGGGCGACGGCGTCGTGGTCGTAGTAGAACTTCGTGCAGACGTCGCGCCACTGCGCGAGCCTCGCGTCCTGACTCGCCGCCAGTGCAGCGCACGAGCACGATGCTATTCATTCAGCCATCCCATGGCAGGGTCAGTGGCGTGGTCGCAGTAGATAGAGGGCGTATACAGAGAGGGTCCTTACCGGATCCCGTCGTCATGATGAGCTTTTTGGAATCAAATCGATTGCCGATGAGAAAGCGGTGCGATTATTAGCCAATGAGAGGCAAGTTATCGAGTCGGTGTGGTAGATTCCCTAAATTCAGTACCAAGCGTTATTTAAGGTTGAAAGTCGTTATTTACGGAATGTACGGCAAGAGGATCAGTCGATCAGCACGCTGAGCAGCGTCTGGCGTTGCTCGAGCACTTCGGCGTCGGCATTGCGAGTCTCTTCGTCCAGCGCCTCGAATATCTCTTCAAAGCGGTCAAACTGGACCTTGGCTCGCTCCATCTCGTCGTTGTTGTAGAGCGTGATCGCGTAGTTCAAGTGGAACATGTGATCCCTACAATGCAAAGATACTCAGAAAGTGTAGCCATCTTCGACAAACTTGAAGTGAGACTTTCGTACCGTTCCATCTCGATGGCCTTCTCGAAGGCGCTGCAAGCATTCTCAAAGTCGTCCAGTCGGCCGAGTGTGATCGCGAGGTACATGTACGAGCTCGGGAAGTCGGGCTTCAAGTTGATCGCGGCGCTGAAGTAGTGGAAAGCCGACGCGTACTGGCCCGTGTTCAGGTGCACGAGCCCAAGATTGTACGACGTGATCCACTCGAACGGATCCAAGTACAGCGCTCGCTTGAGGCACGCGACCGACGCCACGTAGCGCTGCTTCCCGAAGAAGCACATGCCGATATTGTTCCAGAGCTGGGCCGAGTTGGGCGTCTGGACGGCGGCGACACGGTACTTGACGAGCGCGACGTCCATGTCTCCGTGGTCCTGGATGATCGAGCCGGCCGCGAGAATTGTCTTCGGGTTGCGCGGGTCGTGAGTGAGCGAGTTGCCCAAGTAGTCGAACGCGCGGAAGTTCTCTCCGATCCGCAAGTAGAGGAGACCGAGCGTCGTCAGCAGCTCAGGGTTTTCAGGAGAGAACTCCAGCGCCTCCAGGTACACGTTGATCGCCGCCTTGAAATCCTCTCGTAGCGTGTGCACTTTACCGAGCTGGAGAAACGTCGCGTCGTGGCGGTTGATCGCGTTGGCTTTTTGGAAGCTCTCGATGGCGCTGTCATATTCCTTCAGGTACATGTAGCACAAACCGATGCTGTGGTGGATCTCCCAGTCCTCGGACTTGCCCATCGAAATGATCTCCTCGTAGACTTCAATCGCGGCAGTGTGCTTGCCCAGCAGATACAGCGACCGCCCAACTTGCTTCAAGTTCTCCTTGTTGTCTGGATTCAGGCACGTTGCAGCCTGCAGTAGTTGGAGGCTTTCTTGAATGCGTCCGGAATGACGCAAGATGAGTGCCTTGACGTAGATGGGGTACTCGCTTAGGCCCTGATGCTTCTTCAGCACATCCTCGATCACGCGCAGGCACTCCTTGAACTCGCCGCGGAGATACAACCGATGCAAGAACCAGTTCATCGACGACGGGTCGTTTGTTGACGGCCGCATCGGGTAGTGGTCCCGCGGAGATTTGATGCTATCGAGCGCATCGCCTGGCATGGTTGTTGCTGGGACAACGGATACTGGCGAGCCGGAGTGTGGCGCCCTGCAGGGAGTCGTCGTGAACCGACGCTGGTGGAGGTTGAAGCACGGAGATACCGACGGTGCCACCGGTTTCTCATATTCTGGTTGACGTCCGTATATCTATTCTTGGGAAATCCATTCCTGGTGGTCGAAGTTGTCTTTCCATTTGCCTTGGTCGCGCATTCAGCGATCGGGGATGCGCGACAGGTTCTCCAGTCACGGATAACATCGTCGACGGGAATCGCCACTCACCTTATCCTCCGGATCTGTCAGGTTTGTTTACAGACGTTTGGCAGCTCAACACTGAGTGCCTGCTGCCTGCGCACCTTCAAATCGCGCTCGTGACGATGGGGTCTGCTTCATCGAAACCAGTGGGAGCATCGCACGCGCGTATCGTCGAGGTACTCAAGAAGGTGCCTTTCATGCAGATGATGGACGCGAAGATCATCGAGGAGATCGCAGCTTGCTTCCAGCTCGTGACGTACCCGAAAGGCGCGCTTATCAAGAGCGATCCGTGGTTGTTTTTCATCGTCGCGGAAGGTGCTGTTGACATTTCATCCTTGATTCCCACGGCAAACCGCAAGCAAAACGTCCACGAAGTGCTCTGCCAGCGAAGAGTCGGCGATTACATCTCATTCGCCGCCCGTGAACAGCTTCTGACGCGGCTCATGGAAGAGAGCTTCTCACCTAACGGCAAGGAAGGTGGAGGCAGCAGCAACCAGCGGATGGCGCGGAAAAACCTCATCGCAATGCTCGACTTGAACCGAATCACCGCTGACGTCTTCACTGGCTGCACTGTCCTCAAGCTCCATCGAGACCGTTTTCTCAAACTGCGAGTCCGCTTGGAGTCTCGAAAGTCGCAAGGCCGTAGTGACATCAACCACACGCGGCGCTTCGACGATGAAGAAGACTTGAGCGGGTCAACCTCGAAGCCACTGATGAAGCGGCGAAGCACGATCACGATGACGCGCCCCGAGAAGATCCACTTGCTGAACTCGGTTGTCGAGTCGGATATCGTGAACTATCTTTTTGATATCCCGTTCCTCGAAGGTGTAGAACAATCTCGGCTGGTGACGCTGTCAAACTTGTGCGCGTACACGTTTATCCGGAAAGGCGAAGTGCTCTGCCATGAAGGCGAGATCGGCGACCGGTTCTTCATCTGCATTCGCGGCAATCTCCAGGCCACGATCCAGTCGGTAGCTCCGCACTCAACGCACGACGTGGAGTCTGGGATTACCAAAGCGCCTTCAATCAAGCGTCTCCACCCGGAGCGAAAGATTCAGGCGCTCAAACGAATGGGCTCTGGTGCGTATTTCGGTGAGATCTCGCTTCTTTTCCGAATCCCGCGGATATGTAGCATCACGGCCATCGACGACTCGCTCCTGGTATACATCGATCGTGTGGCGTTCTGCAACTTCTTGAAGATCGTCCCGGAGGCCTCGCTGATTCTGTTGGAACACGTGCGACTCAACTTCATGGATACCTTGATCAAGCAAGGTTGCGCGTTTCTCGGCGCGATCCCACAGCTCAAGCGCCAAGAGCTGAGCTACGTCAGCGAGCTGAAAGAGTACGATGTCGGCGAACAGGTCATCTTGCGGGGAGATAAGAAGACGGCGTTCTACATCGTGTTGCGAGGCGAGGTCGAGGTCGAATACTTTCCATTGAGCACACGCGCAACAGCAGCAGCAGCCGAGCGAGTGACGACGCTGGCAACTGACCGCAGCGACTCGGAAGAAGGTGGCGAGTCGGTCATAATGCCGCTCTCGCCGCGAAGAGAGGTGATACGCGTGCGACCGGGTGGATATTTTGGCCATGAAGCCATAATCCTTGGCATCGCCTCGCCCATCTCGGCGAAATGCGTCGACCACGCCTTGTTGCTGCGACTGACTCCCGATCGTTTCTTCCAGTTCTTCGCGTCGACGCCAGCTTCGTACGCCGAATTCTGCATCAAATGTCTTCGTGAAAAGTCTCGACCTGAGCACATCATGCAGCATTACGAAGCCCACAAGCTG
>JAADXB010000638.1:0-11257 GCA_023337495.1 Pythium diclinum
AGCGATATCACTGCCCGACACGATGAGCTGCGTCACACGTGGGTCGTTCCATTCCCCAACCTTCAGCAGGCCGCTCACCGTCACCTTGATGCAGTACAAGCCGTAGAACTCATCCTGCTTCTCGATCCAAGTCGCGAACACGAACTCGAGCATGTTCTTGAAGTGGCTCGCATCCGTAGGCGCTGGTAGCTGCTCGAGCACGTTGAGGATTTCTGGACCGTGAGTGTGCACAAGGCGAGCAAAGACCAAGCACAGCGACTGCACAAGCGATGGCAGCTTGGCCGTGGCGAGTCGCGCACAAATAGCTGTCAGGATCGACTGGATCGTCTCGGTTGGGAGCGCCGAGCCGAGCTTCAGCAAGATCTGCGTGATCAAGCCGCCAACACACACGGCACACGACTCATCGATGGATGGCGACAGCAACTTGGCCGCAACTTGCATGGTCGCGTCGATGCCGCTGCTGCCGTTTGTCGAGACCTTGTACTCAGCAAGCACGTCGACAGCAAACATGACGAGCCACTTGAGACACTCGGCACCCGAGTTGAGCACCTTCTCGTCATCCACGAGTTCGAGTACGCGCACGAGTGGTTCAAAGACGAGCTGCACGATCTGGACGCTCATGGCTCGCACGGATGGATCCACGACGATGTTACCGTCCGACGCACCCGTCGCCGATGCAAACGAGTGCTTGATGATGGTCTTCAGAACAGTGATAGCGCTGCCAGCGATGGTCGCGCCATTTCCAGCAGCACCAAGCTCAGCCACAGCCTGCAAGAGCATGTTGCGGAGCACTGGCAGCACTTGAGCGTGCAGGTTCGCGACAATCTCGACGTTGTCGTACTCGAGAAGCGCTCCGAAGGCACCGTCGATGAGCTCGCCGAGCAAAGGGTCGTTGAGGTGGTTGCTCCAGTGCTGCAAGAAGCAGGCGACGGTCGACTGAGCGGCAGCTGGTGACAGGTTTGGAAGTTCCTGGAGCACGACGACAAGCGTCTCCAGCGCGATGTGAAGCGTCTCGGTCGACGCGAGCTCAGCAAGGTGGATCAAACGGTCCACGACGACAGCGCTCGCCTCCTGGAGGTACTGCTTGCCAGCGTCGTTGTGGAGGATGGCGCCAACAGCACGGCACGAGTAAAGCTTCACAGGCAACACCTGTCCCTGCTCGAGACCCGAGATAGCCACCTGCAAGAATGCGTTCAGCATCTCCGTCGTCATCCCCGTCGCCAACTTACTGGCACACCATAACGCACGAGCGCGCAGGTAAATCGTCTCGTTGGTCGCGTTCATCACGTGGAACAGCGTCTGGAGGAAGCCGTTGATGTCGAACACACTGGCGTCTTTCTCAAGAACCGTGAGAATCGACGGTGCGACCGTGCCGACCACGAGCAGAGCCGCCTCCTGACGACGCCAGTTGGCCGCACCGGCATCTTCACTCTTGAGGTGGCGCTGGGCGGCCTGGAGCGTCGCCACAACAGCCTTACGACCCAGCACAGCCTCCAACTCGACGATCAGATCCGTGCCGGCGTTACGAATGTTGTACGCGAGACTCTGGTCGTCTTCATCAGCGACGTACTTGTTCGGGTCGTCCTCCCACGTCTCCATCTGGCTCGACGTGATCTGCATGTACGCGATCATGACGTAGACAAACTCCCCGAGCCCGCCCACGATGAGTTGTCTCGTCTTCTTGGTCGGCGCGTGCATCGTACTCTTCAGGAACTCGATGGCCGCGACCACGACAGCACTGCGGCCGATGTGGGTGCCCTCTCCGTCGCTGTCGTACGCGTCGGCGTCGTCATCGTCGGCGTTCTGCACGATCTCTCGGTCAAAAGACTCGACGCCACTCGTGAGCAGACCAAACACGTGCGGCACGATCTGCGGCAACAAGTCCGACATGTTCTTGGGCCATTCCTCGACGAACTTGCTGAGCGTCGTGAGGATCTGGATCTGAATGGCGTTGTCCTTGATGCTCTGCACTGGCTGCGAAAGCTCCTGCAGGAACAGCGCGATCCACGACGACACGTTGCCGTGGAGAAGCTGCTGCGCGGTCGCGTTGCCCACCTGCGCCTCCATGCCGACCATTTGCAGCGAGTTCTCGACGATGCGCACGACACGCGTACGCACACCCGTCGTGAAGTCGCCACGCGCCACGAAGACGCGCTGCAAGTGTGGGAACACGACGGAAACCAGCTCACAGCAGTGTTCGCTGGAGAAATGGTTGCCCGCGAGCGACAGGAAGCGGATCGCAAACGCCATGGCGCGCGACGAGGACTGGCCAGCGACCAGACCCACAACCACAGGAAGCAACTCCGGCCACTGGTCAGGCCAGTCGCGCTCGAAGATGGCGGTGATCGCCATGCACAGCGCCGTCTCAAGCTTGCTGTCGGCGTACGCCTGCAGCACGGCGTCGTTCTGGATGGACGCCACGATGGCGTGACGCACCTGCTGCTTCTCCTGGTCGGGCACGAGGTACACGGCTTGCTGGTGGTCTTCCCCGTGGCCGAGTTCGTGGTCATCGTCGCCGATGGCGCCCTGCGTCCAGTGCGACGTCACCAACTTCTTGAGCAGGATACACGCGAGTTGGCGGTGCGCGGATTCGATCGGCACGGCACCCACAGCGAAGAGAAACTCACACAGCTGAAGCGCGAAGCCTGGCGTACGCAGCAGCGTCGTCAGCTGCGCCTCACACTGCGCGCGGGCCGCGCCATGGCCCTTCAAGTGGCCCTCCAGAAGCGCCGCGAGTTGCTCCATATTCGTCTCGTGTCGTGGATCAATTGATTCTGTTGGCGAAATGGGTTGGCTTTTTTGTTGGTGGCGGGATTTGTTGGAGTTTTCACTCGCTGTTTTGTTGGCGTTTTGTTCGCGAAACTTGATAGGGGTCGGGGTTTGGTCGCATCCACAGGCTGTTTTGGCGCGCATTTTCGGATGAAGAGAGTGGCTGATAGAAATAGAAATGCATCTCGGTATCCATTTCAAAAACGGTTTCTAAATGGATACACTCGTCCAGTGCTTGGATCACGTCGACCTACTCTACTCATGGCTTGTCCAGCGCGCGCTTCACCAACTCCTCCGACTTCTCCCACAGCTGCCGACCGAGCGCAGCATCGTGAGCTTGTTGTGACGTGTGGTACACACAGTCCTTGCGGAAGTAGTCGCCGTTCTTCCATCCATTCTTCTTCCAGTCCTCAACGACGAGTCGCGCCATGAATGCACCCGCGGCGTCACTCGTGTTGACAGGGATGCCTTGCTTCTTGCAGTTCGCGAAGATGTCGGCAATAGTGTCAGCGTCCAGTTGGCGCACAGCACCTGTGTCTGGGGTGAAGCCGGGCGTGTAGGCAACAAACTCCGCGTCGTTTGGGAAGCGACGCAGCCACTCGAACATGAACAATAAGTTACACAGCTTGGACGTCGCGTACGCAGCACGCGTGTCTTCCAGTCCCATCGCAAGCTGGTCCAGATCGCTCACGTCGGGGTCTGGGAATCCGGCCCTTTCGGCAGGATCGTGCGTCTCAGACGAGATGATGACAAACCTCTTTGTCTTCTCGTGGAGGATAGTAGCGAGGAGGAAATGGCCGAGGTGGTTCACAGCGAAGGTCGCTTCGTAGCCGTCGGCGCTCGTCTCCTTTTTCATAGAGAGTATCCCCGCATTGAGCAAGATCCCATCAATTGCCGGTACGTCACCACGTCGCTTCAGCGTCTCGGCGTAGTTCTTCACTGCAGCCAAGCTGCTCAGGTCCACGATGCCCTCCTCCACAGTCGACGAGGATGAAGCCGCAGCACGCACTTTCTCAGCAGCAGCATGGACACGCTCAGCGTTGCGGCCGGTGAGGATGACGTGGTAATTGTCTTGCTTGGCGATGTTAAGGCAGGCGTGGAAGCCAATGCCGGAGTTGCCACCAGTGACGAGCACGATCTTCTTGGTGTTGTTTAACATTCCGCTCAAGGTCGCGTCTCGATTGCTCAAGCCGAAATGGTGTGTGCATCAGGTGGGATCGAGTTCGGGCGTGGCCTTTGCTTTCGCCTTGTCCCGGAAGAATTTCCTAACTGTCTGATGTACTAGTACCGGTATGGTGAACGAGATAGAACATTTGGAGTAAACTTCGAAGGTCGAGTCTGCCATTAATCGTTTAAGAGAACGAGAATCGATGTACACTGCAACACATCTACGTCCATTGAGGCCGAGCCTCCAACGTGGTCGTCCTTGGCGCTCTCAGTTATGACATCGCACGCAAGTTAGTTCTTGGCAGCGAGCGCAGACTTCACGAGCTCCTCCGACTTGTCCCACAAAGCCTTGCCGAGTGCCGCTTCCTTGGCTTGCTCCGACGTGTGGTGCGCGTGGTCCTTGCGGAAGTAGGCGCCGCTTTGCCAGCCATTCGTCTTCAAGTCCTCGACGACGAGTCGAGACATGAAGGCGCCAGCTTCGTCACTCGTGTTGATTGGAACACCGTACTGCTTGCACATGGCGATCATGCCCGCGATGCTGTTGGCATCGTACTGACGCAGAAACGACGTGTCGGGCGTGAAGCCCGGCGTGTACGCGAGGAGCTCGGCGTGCTGCGGGAAGCGGCGGATCCACTCGTGCATGAACAGCAAGTTGCACAACTTGGAAGTCGTGTACGCCTCACCGCCGTTGAAGGGCTCGTATCCGACAGCCAGCTTGTTCAGGTCCGACACGTTAGGAAGGTCGGCTCCCGTCTGCTCGGCTGGGTCGTGGGTCTCCGAGGAGATGATCACGAGTCTCTTGGTCTTCTCGCGAAGCAGCGTGGCCAAGAGGAAGTGGCTCAAGTGGTTGACTGCAAACGTCGCTTCGTAGCCGTCGACCGTGAGCTCCTTCTGGAGGTTGCTCAGGCCTCCGTTGCAGAGGATCGCAGCGATCTCTGGCACATCCTCACGCGCCTTCAGATCGTTCGCGAACTTCTCCACCGCGACGAGACTGCTCAAGTCCAAGATGCCCTCCTCCACAGTCGACGACGGCGAAGCCACAGCACGCACTTTCTCAGCTGCAGCGTGGACACGTTCGGCGTTGCGGCCGGTGAGGATGACGTGGTAGTTATCTTGCTTGGCGATGTTGAGGCATGCGTGGAAGCCGATGCCGGAGTTGGCGCCGGTGACAAGCACGATCTTCTTGGTGGTGTTTGGCATGGTGAGCTTGGCGCGTGGTTGCTTGGTTGCTTGGTTGCTTGGTGGCTTGGTTGCTTGCGTGTCAGTTAGACAGACTTTTTGGAAATGAGAGAACTTCCCGTGGTCGAAGTTGGCGTTGAAGACAACGCTGTGAACCATAATCAACTGGGCGGGTCGGTTTTACAGTCGTGATTATGAGGTGAATCTTGGCCAATGAGCAGGCATAAACACGCGTCTTCCGAAAATATGTAGCCATTGATTATGTTGAAAACAGAATTTTACCGAAATCGGTAAACCTAGTTTTTGTTAGATGAGCTCAGGTTTTGGCAGAACTGGGCTATTGCTTATTGCTTCGAGAGCACACGCTGGACAAGTTCCTCGGACTTGGCCCACAGCGCCTCCCCGAGCGCGGCATCCTTGGCCTGCGTTGACGTGTGGTACACCTCGTCCACGCGTAGGTAGTCGCTGCTCTTCCAGCCGTTTTGCTTCCAGTCCTCGACGACCAGTCGGGCCATGATCGCGCCGGCGGCGTCACTCGTGTTTACTGGCACACCGTGCAACTTGCACATCTCGACCATCTGCGCGACATTCGATGTGTCGTGTTGGCGCATGATCGACGTGTCGGGCGTGAAGCCAGGCGTGTAGGCGATGAACTCGGCGTCATTCGGGAAACGGCGGACCCATTCGTACATGAAGATCAGGTTGCACAGCTTGGACGTCGAGTAGGCCTCGCCCCCGTTGAAGGGCTCGTAGCCGAAAGCCAGCTTCTCTAGGTTCGACACGTTTGGGACTGGCACAGGCGTGTGCTCAGATGGGTCGTGAGTCTCCGAGGAGATGATCACCAGTCGCTTCGTCTTCTCACGGAGCAGTGTGGCAAGCAGGAAGTGGCCCAAGTGGTTCACGCCGAACGTGGACTCGAAGCCGTCCTTGGTCGTTGACTTCTCAAGTGTGTTAACACCGCCGTTCAGCAAGATCGCCGAGACCTCCGGTACGTCATCACGCTGCTTCAACTCCTCAGCAAATTTCTTGACTGCGACGAGACTGCTCAAGTCCAAGATACCCTCCTCCACAGTCGATGACGACGAAGCCACGGCACGCACTTTCTCAGCTGCAGCGTGGACACGTTCGGCGTTGCGGCCCGTGAGGATGACGTGGTAGTTGTCTTGCTTGGCGATGTTGAGGCAGGCGTGGAAGCCGATGCCGGAGTTGGCTCCGGTGACGAGCACGATCTTCCTGGTAATGTTGAGCATGGTTTGCGTAATGGTTGGCGTCCCGAGAATGATCCGGATGATGTTGGAATGAGAGAAGGCGTGGTGACTTGCACTGGAACTTGGAGGTCGATGACACCCGTTTCCTGTCGCCACTGAGACCTCCGTCCACGTTGTCTAGTATTCTAGCCACGGCTGCACCCGTATTAACATCGACTTGCGCGTGAACATTGTGGTCACAGTGATTGATACGCTTCGCCAGTGTTCCTCAAGACCCAAACAGCATTTTTGTAAGTGAGACGATCCCCAGTCGCAAATCGCAATCGGTTGGTGCATCGAGTTGACGTCTATTTCTCATAGCCTCGAGCGTGGTAACAGGACGAGCGTGATGGTCGACTACGCCGAACTCAGCAGCCATCGAATGGCGCCAAAAAGGAAAAGTTCGATTTCCATTTGGCGCTAAACCCAATAGAAACGATAGATTCATCAAATTTTGCGTTAGCGGATAGGAAGATTTTGAAACAGATCGTTTCTAACACTTCTATCTCAGAGAGTGTTTGTCGGAGCTGCTCAGTCGACAAAGCGCAATGGCAAGTTGAACAAGTGGCCCAAACATTGCGTACTCAATGCAGCTCCGCGTACGCAACTTGGGCGGCGCAGAGCTGACGCTGGACGTACCGCAGTACACTGTGCGTCTGCAAGTAGCAGAGATCAAGCGTCTGACGCTCCTGCAACTCCTAGAGTCGCATGTGGACGAGGAGCCACGCGATGAAGAAACGAAGGAAAGCGAGTCGATCGACGTGACGCCGGACAGAGACACGAGTCTGGAGCTGCAGGCGAAGATGGAGAGCTCATGTCTGGTGTTCCGTGGTCAGATACTGGCGGATGCGGACGATGTGAACATGTTTGCGGTCGCGCCGTCCGACTTCTTCGTGCTCATCGAGGAAATCCATGAGGACGACCGGAACATGGAGGGTGAAAGTGACGAAGAAATGAAGCACGACGATGGCAAGGACACTCCACACAAGCGAAGACGAACGACGAAGACGCAGAAGAAGCAGGTGATACAGGATGCAAGCATGATGCAGTTGATGGAGATGGGCTTTGATGACGATCAAGCACGGAATGCGCTGGAGCTGACGAATGGTGAGTTATCTCGCGCCGTCGCGTTGCTCATGGGTGAGGACGGTGCATCGACCAAGTCTGTGGTGGGATCATCAACTAGCAGTCATTTGAGGGCGTTTGTGGCGAAGTTGATCCAGCGGTATCCGGAGCTGGCGGCGATCGAGTCGCTGCTGATGGACGAGAAGTTGCACAAGCTCAAGAAACTCGCAAGGACGAGTGATTTTGACGCGTTTGTGTTGCTCAAGGAGTCGTTTCCGGCCCATTGGCTGTCGCAAATGAACGAAAACCCGGCAGCGATGGTTTTGTTTCTGTCATTACCGCAACATTTTGAAACCAAGCCGAAATCAACGAATTCAAACCACACGAATGCGGTCAAGAAGACCCAATCCAAGGAAATCGACCTGACACTGGAACTCGAAGACGACGTCGAGATCGTCAGCGCGAGTGTGGCCGTCAATGCGAACGATCAAGACGCCATCGAAAGGGTACGTCTATGGAATGATCATATTTTTTTCAGGCTTTTGAGTTTGACTTGTGGTTGTGCTGATGTGGACAGTTGACAGCGATGGGCTTTGCACCTGATCTGGTGGTTGCAGTGTACGAATCGTGTGGTGGAAATGAAGAAATCGCAGCGAATCTCTTGTTTGAGACGCTTGCGTGAAAACATGTTTTATTTGATCATTCGTATGTTTAAATTGGCAAGCACTTGGTCTCCCAGATGCGGTTTCCGACATACTGAAGGCGATGCGACGTGTAGCGCAGCGCGATTCCCTGGAAAAGGAACGCGAGTTGACAGTCATTTTCCTTCATCTCATCAAACTTGGCGCGCGTGAGCGTGTACACGACGCTGCGCTTCTTGGCAACGAGCGTCGTCTTGCGCTTCTCGCCCGTGAGAAGACACAGCTCGCCGACGATCGCGCCGACGGCGACGTCCTCCGTGGTGCCGGCCTCTTCCTCGACGATCGACTGGAGCTGCCCATCAATCAGAAGCATGGCGCGATCAGCAACACCGCCTTGCTTCCAGAGCACTTGGCCAGCATCGAGTTCTTCCAGCGAGAAATAGTCGAGCAGGTTGTTGAGGACACGCAGTGGCTGGTCGGGCATGAGCTGCTGCAGACGGCGTAAGTGCGCAAGCTCGTCATCTTGCTGGCGCTGGGAGGACTTGTTGACGACCCGAGAGGCAGTGTACGCCGTCAAGATGCTGTCTTCACACCACTCCAGCGCCGAGTTGAGATCCGGTGCCAGGTAGAAGAGCGAGTGGTCGGCGAATACTTGATTGAGATGCTCTGCAAATCGTTTGTAGATCGATGGCACGGACGCGAAAATCAGTCGGCAGTGATGAACATCACACACGTATTTGATCTTGGTCAAGCGGTCCGCGGCCGAGGAATCCAAGCCGACGACGAGTGTGAAGTCCAAGATCAAGTACTGGATCGTGCCGTGAGTGGTCAGTTCGGAGCTGGATCGCGATGCGGTCTGTCGAGACGGTGTCGCGTTCGGTGAAGTTCTTGAACCGTGGGCAAACTGCTCCTGGATGTACTCACTGAGCTTGTTCGCGTTGCCAAAGAACAAGTGACCGTGGAGCTGCACGACGTGGATGTGGCGGCTCTCATGGTCCAAGACGTCCAGGGCTTCCGTGGTGCGCCACGCGTTACTGCGAAGCGTAGCAGCACTCATGCTGCCTCGAATTGGCGCACAGGTGGGCAAGCTGGCACTCTGCATGACGAATGTGATACACGCCAGCAAGACACCCACGGCAATACCCTGGTTCATACCCCAGAAGGTCATGATGGCAGCGATCGCCCACACGGTCGCGAGCTCCATGCTGTCGAGCTCACCGTAGGTATCGATCAGCGCCTCCTTGAGCAAGTCGATGCCAATGTGGATCATCAGGCAGCCCGCCATGCACCGCGGCACGTACGCGACAGCATTCGGCCCGACAATGAAGAACGCGAGCATGGCGAAAGCAACCACGATGCCGCTCTTGCGGCCACCACCACCGCACTTGTAGTACAGCGCTGACGTTGAGTAGCACAAGTAGTTCTGAACGCTACCGCAGAGTCCGCCGATCGTGTTCGAGATCCCGTGGGCTACGAGTTCGTCGTTGATGTCGGCTTCGTGGTCGGTCGTGAGGCTCAGCGACGGGATGTTGATGGGCACGTGCATGAGCGAGAAGAACGTGAGGCCAATGATCGTGCCGGCTTGCTTCGGGATCACATACCACGCCACCGAGCCAAAGTGGAACTGCTCCCACATTGTGTAGAACTCGACGTGTGGTGCCTTGTCAAAGAACCAGCCATGCTCACGCGCAGTCTCGGGCGAGATACCGAACAGCAGCAGCGCAACGTAGAACAGCGGCGGGATCGACACGAAAAACACCGGCGGAAACACGGGCGAACGCAGCGCAGGCACGAACCGTGTGAGCAGCGACAACAACGCGGCGAGCAGAGCCGACGAGACCCACAGCCACACGATCTCAGGCTCAAACAACGACGCCAAGCCATCTTGAGTCCACTCAAACGCGTGGCCCGTGGCGTTCTCAATGCCGTTTTGCAGCACAAAGACACCGATGCCGCCAATCGCGCCGACGATGATGTGTTTTGGGAAGAGATACACGACGTTGCCGACCTTGAAGTAGCCCAACGCGAAGAAGATCACGCCGACGAACACCGTCGACAGCGCGTACGTGACCATGATCGTGGGCAGCACGCGAGGGTCTTTCGAGCCAAGCTCCGTGATGATCGACAGCGACAGCGTGTGCATGAACGGCACGTTCTCGACCATCATCATGCCAATAGGTCCATCAAAAGAGCTCTTGGCGACGAACACGAACTGGCAAATCGCAGTCGTGAGCAGGAACATTTGGATGCCCACGGCACGCGGCATGGGCATGTCCTGCCACTCGGTCGGGAAGAACGACAGTCCGAACGGCACGCAGATCATGAGGTTGAGCGCGATGGCGATGATGATGCACGGCGTGGCCTGCGCGGCTTCACGCGCGTAGCGTTGCCAGCGCGACTCGTCGGCTGGGTAGCTGGTTGAAGCGAGCTGCTTGGCCAACAGCGAGCGGCCTGGCGACAGCACGGACGCGGACGCGACGGGCGAGTAGGTGCTGAACGCCGTCGGGCTGTGGAGATGAGGCAGCAACGCCGATCGCTCGGTGACGCCGCTGGCGAGCGACGGCGACGCTGGCCACGCAGGCAGCTGGATGTTGGTAGACCGCGTCTCACGGCGCAGCGGCGGCGTCTCGAAGACCATGCGTGGACGCGCATTTCCGGACGGAGACAGTGGCGGCGGACGCGACTGGAAATGGTCTTCCTGGTCATTGTCGTCGACCGGAACGACCTCGACGTGGAGCGCAGGCGACTGCGTGTTGCCTGCGGTTGCGGTGGGCGCCATGGTGAGCCTAGGAGATACAGGAAATGACAGCGAAGAGCGTGTGGCGCTGTCACCAGTCGTACTGTAGCTCGTCGGTTGGGTGGTGCCGTTGCGCAAGTGCAGGTTCTCTCTGACGGGCGTGGTTAGAAACGCTTTTAGAAATGCGTCACGAGCCGTTCTTCAAGCAGCTGTGGTTGGGTCGAGGAGAAACGGCTGAAGAGGGAGAGTGATAGAAACGATAGATACGACTGAGGCTGAGGAGGATGGGACCAGTGGTCCACATCATGATCATCCAGCGAACAAGCGCTGGTCATCGTCATCGTTCGCCCATTGGTTTCCCTTGTTCCACAGAAAACCAATGAGAGCCTTCCACTTCAAGGACGCACTTCGAAGCGGATCCCACTGTCGGCTAATGCAGCAAGGCCACAGTG
>JAADXB010000639.1:0-11249 GCA_023337495.1 Pythium diclinum
CATGCATTTCTCAGGCGCGAACTTCCCAGCCAAGCCCTTCCCGGACGAGCTCCAGCACGCGATCCAGGCCATCCAGAGGATGCTGGTGGACCCGACGACTGGGAACTCGTATCTAGTCGGTGGGCTGCTGAACTGGTACGCCAACGGCGACCATTACATGGGGCCACACACAGACAAGTCGGTGAATATCCACACTGGCTCGCCGATCTTCTCGCTCACACTCGGCCCAGCGCAGCGACGATTTGTGTTCACGCCGATAACTGGAAAGACGGCGCCACCCAGCGCAGGGAAGCGGACTGTGGAGATGGTGCTCGGCGATGGCGACTTGGTGATCATGGGCGGCACGACGCAGCAAACGCACAAGCACGCGCTGCCGAAAATGAAGAAATGCACGGACAAACGCGTCAACGTGACCATGCGCTATTTCAAATAGATTTCCAATTCCTATTTTATGGTTTGAAGCAACGGAGCGTGATGCTCACACGTTTGTCTTTGCACTGCTTCATCTTTGGTAGTGCGTGCTTATGGGTCTTCTGTGTGGTGCCGCCCATGATCAGCAGGTCGCCGTCTTGAAGCGAAATCTCCAGTCGCTTGGTCACACTTTCACTGATCGAATTGGCGCGTGGTGTAAACACGAAGCGTCGCGAAGCACCGAGTGACAGCGAGAACACGGGCGAGTTAGCGTAGATATTGCTCTCGTCGTCTGTGTGAGGCCCCATGTAATGCTCGCCGTTGGCGTACCAATTCACGAGACCGGCCTTGGCGTACGGCTCTCCAGACTGGGGATCCACCACCAGCTCCTGCATCAACGACAGCGCGTGTTGTAAGAGTTCTGGGAACGGCTTCGCCTCGAAGAGCTTCCCGGAGAACTTGTAGCTCTGTCCGTACACTTGCTGGAAGCGTGGCATGAGCACATCCTTGCCGAACATCTTGATCGAGTCGTGGTGTTCTGGGTGGATATTCCACAGGGATTCAAACCAGTCTTCGTAAGAGACTGAACTGCACGGCTGGGGAAGCTTGTACAGAGCCTTGTACCAGCCAGGCACATGGTAGATCCAACTCGTCTTGTCCTCAGTGAGGTAAATCACCTCGGTACCATTGAGAATCGAGTCGAGAAACTCGGATTGAGATGGAGAGGCGCTCTTTTTTTCACGGGCGATGGCGGCGCGTGCCGCTGCGTCGATGCTGGTACTTGAGAACTCCGTGCGGACGTCCGTTGCTATTGTCTTGCTTGTGGCTTTGGCCTTCTTGCGAGGCGCGCGCGCCGTCGTTTCCTCCTCAACTTCTCGCTTGCGGCCCATGATGAGGATTGAGTTCTGCGCCATTCTTCCGATGGCGCGCGTCACAGATTCGTAAACACACCTTGTTTTGAAATTGAATCAAGATGAAAACATGTTTTGAAGAATCGTAAAAATGTTTTTGGGAGTCCTCACAAAAATGGCAATGGTGGACTTTCGACGAGGGCTACCGGTACGTGTGGCCACTGGACTCGGTTAAAGGACACATCCTACGTGGCTGGCTTAGCAGTACGACCGCGTTGGGGCTGGCGTCGTTGTAGCCGGCGTCGTAGGCGACGGCAACGGGCATGGCGTCGTGACCGACGTGGCGACTGGCGTCGTCACTGGGGTCGTGACCGGCGTGGAGACTGGGGTCGTCACTGGGGTCGTGGCTGGCTCAGTTGGAGTAGGAAGAGGGCACGGCGTCGTGGCTGGGGTCGTCGTGGCAGGCGTGGTGGTGGCAGGAGCCGTCGTGACCGGAGCAGTCGTCGCAGGCACGGTCGTCGCTGGAGCCGTCGTGGCAGGGGCCGTCGTGGTAGGAGCTGGCGTGGTGGCGCCTGGCGCGGCGAACAGGATCGTCTGCACCGAGTTAGCAGGCAGCGTGACGCTGGTCGTGACCTTGCCCTGGGTGTCGCTCACCTTGAGGCTGACAGGAGACGCGTCACGGTTCTGGAGAATCACGACGAGCTGGCCCGCTGGCGTGCGGAACGCCACGCGGTCAACGTTGCTCGAGGCCTTTGGTGCCGACAGCGCCACGCGCTGCGAGCCGGCAGGCAGGAACTTGGCGACGTGGCCCATGATGTAGTACATCGGCTGCTTGTAGAACTCGTTGCCCGACTTCTCGTCGATGATGATCGGCGCGTCGACAAAGTTGCCGACCCACGTTGGGCCACCGGTCGTGTCGAGCACCATGTTCCAGTCCGTCCAGCCGACAGCGAAGTTGGCCAGGTCGTTGATGATGTCACGCGCGTAGTTCTCCGCACGCTTCCAGATGATGTCTGGCTCCTGGATGCGCACGCCGGCGCCCGTACCGATGATAGAAGGCATCGAGCCCGAGCAGGCCTCCGACGGCAGAATGAAGATGTCTGGGTACTTGGCGTTGAAGTCCGCGAGCTGCTGGAAGTTGCCCAAGCCATCAGCGATGAAGTCAATGTTCTTGTACCAGTGGACACCGACACCCGACACGTACTGACGAGCCTCTGGGTCCTCGAGCGCGGCTCTCCACGTAGGCAGCAGATCCTTCTGGTCGTCCATCATGATGATCTTGAGGTCCGGGTGGTTCTTCTTCATGAGTGGACCCAGGTCCTTCTTGATGAAGTCACGCTCCTGCTCGGTCGTGAAGCGAAGCTGCTGCCACTCGAGGAACGCGAACTGGTAGCTCGGCTCGTTCTGCGTGGTCATGGCCCAGAAGTTGATGCCTTCCTTCTTGTACTCGTCGAAGAAGCGCGAGTAGTACAGCGCCAGCGCCTTCCAGTACGGCTCCCCAGGCTCGCCGATCACCGTCGCGTTGCCGAGCACCGACTTCTCGCGGGTCATCCACACAGGCGGCGCCCACGAGGATGCGAACAGTGGCACGGCACGCGACGAAGCAGCGAGCGCACGCTTGATGAACTCGATCTTGTGGGTCGAGGCCGACTTGTCGATGTCGATCGAGAAGTTGACCATGTCCAGGTCACCTTCCACCGGGTTGTACGAGTAGATCGACTCGGAAAAGTCGGTCGAGCCGATAGGCACACGGCCCAGCGTGTACTGGATACCCTTGTCGCCAAAGTACGCGCTCACGATCTTGTCCTGCAGCGTCGACGACATCTTGTACACGTTCGAGGTCGTCGTGTCAGTGAACGCACCGCCAAAGCCCGTGATCTTCTGGTACGTCACGGACGAATCCACAGTCACTTCGACCACGTTGCTGGCCGCGGCCGTGCTGTTGGCAGCGTAGGCTGGGACCGTGGTGTACGAGAGGCGGTCGCCGCCCTTGGAGGTCTGGAACACGCCGACCTGGTCGCTCGTGAGCGTCAGGTAGTCGTTCGAGACCTCGTCACACGACGCCGCCGTGCACACGCAGACGCCGTCGAGGTTCTTGCCGTAGCGCGTCGAGTACGACGAGCAGCTCGCCGCCGAGGCCGCAGGAGCGAGGACAAGCGCAGCGAGCGCCGCCGAGAGAAGGAGGGAGCGTGGCGCCAACATGGGAAGGGATCACTAGAGTACCGAAGCGGTGGGAGCAGGGGGAAGCTGCGTGCGAGGGCTCCAGTTGGAGAGTGTGGAAGCTGTGGCTATTGGCTTGGCTGTCTTGGCAAGTTGGCACCGAAAGCCTCATGGTCTCCGTGGGTCTTCAAGAAAATGGAAGCCAGTCGCCAGGTCATCGGAATCAATTCAGTGTTGCATCGCGGTGTGCCGTCACGTCACCACAGGTGACAGTAACAGTTCTTTAGCTTCCCCAGCGTCCATAATCTACTGTTGACGCCGTGATCTGCGGGTCGCGTCTGGTGCACAGAGACCGAATGCGAAGGACTGAAATGTGCACAGTGGCATCAACAGACCCAAGCACAAGAAGCGCGTTTGCCAGTCAACGCCTATTCATTCGAGGCAAGAGGCTCTTCTTCGTGCAGTCCGCGGGTCCCACAGGCGATGCCGTGACGTCCAAATCCGCGTGCGCTGATGTGGCACTGATGCCCACGGCGTCATGTCATCCAAGAGCTCAATGTCGCATGAGGATCAGATACCACAGAATGAGGTGGTCCACATTGAATTTGTACTAAAATAGGATCTGTGACGTGTGAGAATCGGAAACATGCGACGTGCGCCAGATTAGTCATGGGAACCTCTTGACTCGACGAGCTTCGCGCCATTTCCAACAGAACGGCTCCAGAAGACGGTAGATTGATGATGTTGGTTACAAAATAGGGTCCATTGATATCTGCGACGTGGTTAAATGGAGCTGCTCGTCCAGGAGACACACAACGAAAATGGACGCGACGCGAAAACGAGAGCTAGACGACGGCGTCGCCAACGAGCCACCCGAGAAGAAGCCACGCTCCGATGCCTTGCTGCCTCCAGTTATTTCCCGACCACTAACGGCGGTGGAGTCTCGCGTGGAGTTTACAAGCGAGCACTTGGTCGCCGCGTCCCGCGACAGCGCCCGCTGCATCTCCGTTTCGCTGGACGTCGACAAGCTCTTCCGAGACGCGCGAGTGATCTACCTGACTGACGACCACGCAAGCTGGATGTACTACATCCCCAAATGGTTTCGGCGCATCTACAACCACTGCATCGCACAAAATGAGCTCCATTTGCCGTACGCTGACTGGTTCCAGCGCGTGTGGGAACTCCACCCGAAACACTACAACACCATCAAGATGTTCGGGAAAGACGTGCCCACGCCGCGCTTCCAGCAAATGTACGGCACGACCGGACGCGTCACGGGCATCGAATACGAGTACAAGCCGATCCCGACGGAGATGGATCTCGTCGTGCGTCTGCTGCAAGCGTTTGTCGTGTCATCCCGCACGAACGAGAGCTACTTGACTAGCTTGCTCATCAACTGGTTTGCTAATGGCGACCACAGTATCGCCGCCCACTCGGACAACGAAAGCCAACTGCACCACAACTCGCCGGTGTTTTCACTGTCGTTGGGCGCGACACGACGCTTTGTGATCACGCCGCGAGCCAACACAACGGCCCCGAACCCAAAGAAGATGGAGCTTCTGCTGAACGACGGCGATCTCGTGGTCATGGGCGGCTCAATGCAG
Source organism: Pythium diclinum (assembly GCA_023337495.1). NCBI lineage: Eukaryota > Oomycota > Peronosporomycetes > Pythiales > Pythiaceae > Pythium > Pythium diclinum. The sequence goes on from JAADXB010000639.1 coordinate 5,027, forward strand.
AAGACCCACAAGCACGCGGTGCCCAAGATGAAGAAAAGCGCAGGCAAACGCATGAGCGTGACCATGCGCTGCTACAAGTGAGAAGTGAATTCCATCAGTTTCAATTACGATTGCGTTGTGTCGTCAAATAAATACTTTGTACATCGATAGCAAATCGTACGGTAACTTCACTGGCCACCTCCACGCTACTGCGACGCCTGGCGAATGGGCCGTAGCGGCCGCTTTGTCGTGCGCCACACCACGAATTTGAATCCCATGTCGAGAAAACGGCGAGAAAATCCACCGAAGAGGTGCGCGTGGGCCAACCACCACGTGATCTTCTTCCATCTTGCGTCCACAACGGCAAGATTCCGCTTCAAGAACTTGCTGTCCGATGCGACCAGTGCATTGAGCACAGCATCTTCCACAATAAACTCTTTCATGAGCTCCTTGGCCTCCGCCGAATGCTGGAATTGGTCCCACAAGTCGGACGCATCCGTGCCCAACACATCGCCGATCACGTGGTATCCGCCCGGGTGCGAGTCGAGGAAGCTGGTCACGTCATACACGTGGCCTTCGATCACCACGCACTTGCGTTGCTGTGTGGCGTCGAGCCATTGCGCGATCTCCACGGCACGCGAGAGGTGGTGTAGGAAGTAGTACTGCCTCCAACAAATGTGAGGCACAATGCCGGCAAAGCGGTGGCCGCTTTCACCAAAGTCACGTTGGAATACTTGTTGCCATAGGATCTCCGACTGGTCGCCGACTGCCTCAAGCCACGATTTGTTCACCATTGTACACGACACGAGCTCCTCAGCCGACAGGAAAGTGAGCAGCTCCAGCTGCACGTCACTCGATAACAAAGCCACCAAATCCTTCTGCGTTTTCGTTGACGTAGCCGTCGTTCGCGGCGAACCCAGTGGGCCTGTGGTGTCTTCCTTGCTGCTCCACAATGAGCTGCGCTTCGTCAAAGTCAAGTCTCGTGCCTTGGCCACGCGCTTCTCCACAGACCGACGCTGCGCCTCCAAGACGGCTTCTTCTTCTTCCGATCGCTTTTTCTTGCGCTGCATGAGGCCAAACAGCCCCACACACGCCATGAAGCATGAAAACTCGGTCGTCGAGATAACCTCGCGGTCGTTTCGGTACTTGGCGCGGTGTTTGTCCAATTTACCCATGTCGAACTCGTGTTCAGCAGTGACACCATCGGACGAATACAATCGCGTCACGAGGAACTGGTACGCGACGACAGTCAACCCACATAAGATCACGAACTGCGCGAGCGCGTTGCCCGTGCGGGTCTTCGTCGTGCTCGGTTTCTTCGTCATTCGCTTCGTCTTCTTCGATTTGTCTTTCTCGTCCTTCTTCGGCTTCTTTTGGCGCTCGTTTCCAACGCCAAGAGCTGTTATTTCCTCACACGCGTCGGAGTCTTCGGCGACGCGCGTTTCTCGTGCTTCTCGTGCGTGCGGCGGTCGGTGGAGTCCCCAATGGCGCGTCCAGCGCTTCCACATCCACGGCGGTTTGAGCGTGGATTTAAAGAGCCGTCCAAGACCGAATTAACGGCTAATTTCGACGTCACGAGCGTAGAGAGCGGCGCCAAGTAACGGCGAGTATGGCTGTCCAGCGGAAGAAGCGCAAATGACCGGGGACTTTGACGCAGGACGGCGGATATAGCGCAGATGCGATGAGGGGTCGGTCGATCCCCTGGAGTTGTGAGCGCTTCCACCAGGAGAGAACAATGATGACGGCCCATCCGAAAATTACAACTCAGACTCAACTCACTCGACTTAGTGACATCTAAGTACGCAAAAATCGTGTCGCAGATTCATGCAAAAATACCGATTAGGAATTTATCAACTCGTTTTGAATGGAGAAATCGGTAATTTATTCGAGTCTCTGTTTTGGACATTTTGCAGTCTCTTTTATGGACAACATGACGTCAAGCCTCGACAACGAGAAGATCTTGACTATTATATATATAATATAACTCTCATCCCTGGTTCCTACTCTATCGAAAGGCATGCTTGGCATTTGCTGGAGAGGTCGGGTACTCGAGCTTGGCATCCTGTGTGCGTTTGTGTACAGTGAGTCGCGATGTGCCCGGAATCGTGTCGAACATGCCTGGGATGAGCCCTCGATACTGCCGCGACATCGTGATGGTCTTGGTGTAGAAGCCTCTTTTGGCCAGACGACTGCGATACCACACCTGCAGAAACACGCATGCCGATTGGCGCTCGCCTTCCACGACGTGCTCTTCGCACTGCTGGATCGCGGCGTTCAGACTGACGACGCTCTTCTCCAACTGGCGAAGACGCCGATCAAATTTGTGAAGGTTCGCGCGATCGAATGGTGGAAACAGGAACCGCCATGCGTCGACGACCCTCTCGCGGCAGAAACTCGTTTGCTCGTGGATCGCGGTAAGGTGCTTCATGATCTGGACGCGCCACCGAGGCGGAATGACACTGGCGTGGAGCCACAGCGGCATATCCGCCATGATCATGTCTTGCTCATGTGCTCGAAGCAGCAGTTTCTGGGTCAGATCGGAGCTCTCCATGCGCTTCTTGGAGTCGCGGTGGCGGCGACGAGTCTCTTCCGACAGGTGGCCTCCCGCTGCGCCGGCACCAGCGGCGATGGAGATACTGGCACGCTGGGACGAGAGCCTTGTGGCCCGCAGCGTCTCTGCGTAGGCCGAGTGATCTCGCAATGAAGTCACACCAGATATGCTTGCAGTGCGACCCCTTGGCCCACGCAGACGCGACCCAGTGCTGGATCCGTCCTCGTCACTCTTCCGGTGGCCACGAGGTCCAGTGGTTCCTCGTTTCCGCGACAGGATGCGCTTCTCCGCTGACGACCGACGCGCTGGATCGGACACGAGATTGTCTTTGATGTTGTTTTGGCCGTCAACATGAGGGATATTATCGGCAGCTTGTTCCTCTTGCTCGTCTTCTTCCCGAAGCTCATCGTCATCTGACGCCAACGATGAGTCCTGCGAGTCCGAGGACCAGTCGGACTGATCGGACGAGGAGGAAGACGACGATGCAGCCATAGTATACTGAGGGTGCTGTTCGTCGGCAGCGCTGATGTCCTCAAAGTGTGGGCGTGGGTCAGTGCTGGATTGTTGCCGAGTGCATTGGCGTCTTTTCGTGATGCTCGGTCTGCGGTCTGGCGATAGTGACTTGAATGTCACTATGGTGGGGCCTTGAAGACACGGTTTCGGAAGAGTGACATGACGCCACTCTCCACATGTTCCCATCGGCTCGATGAGGTGTTAGGAACCTGTTAAAAACATCAGCCGAACCCCCCAAAAAAACCTAAAAAAACACAATAGAATTTCTGAAAAGGCAAAGGCACTCTCCACATGTTCACGTCGACGATCATGATCCGATGCGGACTCCGCAGCTCATGCGCGCGCGCGTGGGCGCCAGTGAGCGTGCAGGCGGCAACGTCAGGTGCTGGTCACTTGCCTGTGCGTGGCGCTGCTCCGTTCCCGCGTCGTGCACTGTGTATTGCTGCAGGGGACGAGGATAGATACCTGGAGCTCAAGCAGCTCAAAGACATCAAGAGGTGCCCACTGCGAATTCGACTCTGCACTTGCTGCACGGAAGGGAAGATACTGTGCTCACTGACGGCTGTGTCTGATATTGTAGTGAGGACTTCTATGACGAGCAGAACCTGCATCGCCGGTACTTCTATTACATCGACCTCCAGGTAGAGTTCGGGTTTGTTGTCATATTTTTCTCGAGAAAGGCGACTAGACTCACCGCCTGATGATCTCCATTGCGTGTGTGTATTTCTGGGAACAGGGCCGTCTCTTTCTGGAGAACACGCGTCCTAAAAACATCGCGACGTCGCTGAAAAGCGCCAAGTTCCTGCGCTTCTTCTTCTCGCAGATCCGACCCAATCGACTCTCAGCACCACCAACAACTACTGTGAATGACGGAAACAGCAGTGGTGGTAACGAGAAACCCACGACAGCCGACGAGTCGGAGACCATCGCGCCGTTTCTTGAGTACCCATACCGCTCTCCGTGCGGCAAGGAGATGAACTTCATCAAGTGCGCGGACCGTCCGCTGGTGTTTGAGGACCTGCGACGACGGGAGGATGACGGTGGTGTCAGTAGTGGCGAGTGGGAGTTTGTGTTTGGCGGTGGCGAGCTCACGATGCCGTTCCGACCGGATGCGCTCAAGATCTCGCTCACTACCGGCAGACTGTACCACGACGTGGAGACGCGGCATTTCCCCGCCGGCGATCCGAGCTCCGTGGGTCTGGTGCGCTCGCAAGTGGCCGTGGAGCTCGGGCGGACCATCCATCTCTACGACGATCACGATGCCGCCACAGACAGAGAGTCAGCGACGGGTGATGAGGACGACGTCGTGGGCGAGTTCGAGTGGGAGGGTGAGGCGTATCCGATCCGCTGCATCGACTGAGACGGAGTCGGAACGATGACAGGAATAGAGAAAACAAAGCAACCAAGGAAGGTACGTGGGATGTGAATGAATGGTTGAAATCAAATCGATTATTCGCATCACACAAGCCAGACGCCTACTTTTTCAAGAATGCAGTTCACAGTACGCTACCCTACAATGGCACAGCGTATCATCGTCACTCCTTCGTGACGCCTACACACCCGAGACACGCTTCTCGCCTTTCTCGTTCTTCTCCAGGTCGTCGCGCGCAGCACCTCCCAGGTCCTCGTCATGCTCACGGTCGAAGCTCTTGCCCCGTGCTTCTGGACCGAGGAACGTCATGACAAACAAGTACGCGAACACGATCGCCAGCAGCGCCGCGATGACCTTTCCGTACTCGTAGCGTGTCGTTCCGTTGGCCGCTGGAGGGAGCGGGTACAGCTCACTGAGCGAGGCCTCGATGGTGGACGCCGAGGACGAGATGAGGTTGCCGAGCTGGTAGGACGTGCCGGCGATGAAGGTGCTGTAGGACGGCGGCGAGAGCTCCATGAGGTGGATGGGAATGACGCCCCAGGCGCCCTGCACGCAGAACTGCATGAAGAAAGCCGCCACCATGATGCTCATGTTGCGCGTGAAGCAGTAGGCGTAGAGCACGCAGGCGCCGACGACGATGACCGTGAGGATGCTGAGACGGCGGCCGAAGACCTGCGAGTAGTATCCGATGAGCGTGCCGCCCGTGATGGCGCCGATGTTGGCCACGACCTGGGTCACGGTGACCTCGTCGGCGTTGAACTGGAGCGTGTTCTTGAGCAGAGTCGGGTACAAGTCCTGGGAGCCGTGGGACATGAAGTTCATGCCGGCCATGAAGAGCACCATGTAGCAGAGCAGCATCCACTTCTTCTTGAGCACGACCTTGCCCTCGGCGATGAAGGTGGCCGTGGCGTTGGGCGACGCATCGCGCAGACGCTGACGCTCCTGGAAGACCTTGGTCTCAGGCAGCATCATACGGAAGGCGATGATGAGCACGGGCGGACACGCGCCGAACCAGAACAGCGGACGCCAGCCGTGGCTCGTGGTGTTGACCAGCGCACGCGAGAAGATGACGGCGAGCAGGTAGCCCGAGGCGTAGCCCTGCTGCATGATACCGGAGATGATACCACGCGCCTCGGCCGGAGCGTCCTCAAGTGCAGTGGCGGCCGAGTTTCCCCAGACGCCACCCATGGCGATACCGTAGAGACCGCGCACCCACATGAACTGTTCGAAGGTGTTGCAGAAACCCGTGGCGAGCTCGAGCACGATGAAGAGGATGTTGTTGATGACGAAGGGCCACTTGCGACCGTAGCGATCAGCCGCGACGCCGAAGATGACGGAGCCGATGGCACGCAGCATGAGCGTGATGGTGATTCCCCAGGTGATATCGGTCTTGGTCTTGCCAAAGGTCTCCGCGAGGTCCTCGAGCGTCATGGAGACGGTGAAGAAGTCGAAGGCGTCCCATGTCCAGGCGGCGTAGCCCACGAAGAAGTTCATCCACTGGAGCTTGTTGAGCGTGCCGAGCAGCTTGATCGGGTTGGGCACCTTGGTCATGGGCGGCTTGAGCGACGTGAAGCATGTGCGCAGGTACTCTTTGACGCTGATGTGTTCGTCATCAAGGTCGATGGGCGGCAGTGGTGCGGCGTTGCCGTTGACGTCTGGCGTCGTGACGACGGCGTAGTGGGCTTGGGTGGCCATGGTCGTCGTCTTCGTCGAGGTGTCGGTGTTGGTGTTGGTGTCTTGACGGCGGTGGGGGACGGTGTCTTGGACGGAGGCGAGTCTACCAGCGAAAGGGCGAGCGAAGCTTGGCC
>JAADXB010000640.1:0-11237 GCA_023337495.1 Pythium diclinum
CACCTTTTACCACTGGTAGACAACCCTAATCTGGGTTACCCTCCAAATCATGTTTACGAACTCGGTCACAAGCGACACCGGTTGGTTTCAGGACCGGGGTCCGGACCCATACTAAAAAAATGTGGACACAACCACTGTGTCAATCGTGGCCGACGGACATACTGATATCAAGTTAGTGTTGGACGGCATCCGCTCCATCGACCAGAGCGAAGGCCAAACCACTGGCCTGAAGAAGGTGACCAAGGACATGCAAACATGGCGCACAGAGTACAAACCATTAGATCGTGTACCAATGCTAGGGCGAATCCCGACAGAGCAGGAAGCAGCGCCACGGGCCCCCAAGCCCGCGAAACTGCCTGTCTTCGAGCAACGTAACGGTCAGTGGCGTATCGAGAACTACAGTGGTGGGCCGCCAGTCATCGTCAAAGATCTCATTATGAACCAGCAAGTGTACGTGTTTGGCTGCTCGGACGCCACGATCATCCTGCAAGGTAAGGCCAAGAGCATCGTGCTCGACAGCTGCAAGAAGACCCACCTCATTTTCGATAGTGTCGTGTCGAGTATTGAGATCATCAACTGCAAGAGTGTGCAAGTGCAGTACAAGGACAAAGTACCATCGGTGGCGATTGACAAGACGGACGGGTGCCTCGTTTACCTGTCGTGGGAGGGTCGTGACGCACAGTTTGTCACGTCCAAGAGCTCGGAGATGAATGTGGCGTTCCCCACATCGAAGCACGCCAACGAGATCGTAGAGAAGCCGATTCCTGAGCAGTTCGTACACACGATCACGATGGACCACGCAGTATCGTCGACAGTCTCTGATCTCTACACACATTGATGGCCACCCAATAGAGCAGTAAAGAAGGCTAGATGGTCAAGTGGATCCAGTAAGATCATTAGTAATTTGAAAGGGTGTGTTCCATTCTTTCTTGTAGTTTGATAGTGTCGGATCCCACACAGAGCACTTTTCGGCGCCGGAAGCTACCCTTTATCCTTTAATGGTTCGAAGTGCCTACTTTGAATTACATCTCGTGACACACTATGGTACTGTATCACGATGAAGTCGATTGTGGGTCTGGCAGCTTCAAAAGCCACTTGGACTTCGGTTCGACCGTGATCTCGCGCTTCACTCGACTTGATACGAACTGGAAGATGTGAGAAATCACACCTCGGTCGAGTCGCGTGAGCAGTTCCTTCCTTCTTCTGCTGTTGCCTGAGTGGTCAGAGCGTGGCTCGCAATGTTGCCGACACTGAGAAAGGCTGCTACACGATGTCGTCTGGATTTGTCGTACACGTAAAGATGGTTGTCATCTTTCCACGACAATTGACTCAGGAGCTGGGACGACCACGCGTGTGTCTGGGTGTAGGAACGAGGTAGATAGCGGTCCAAGAGCACGTGTCCGCCGGTGTCAAGCCAGTGGAAGTAGTGGAGGCTTGCCACGTCGGACAGCACAGCAGCGATTGCAGGCTGACTGTCTATAAACTGGGCGTTGGTGTTCGCTCGTATACGAAGAGCAGTCAGGCGAGACAATGACGAGCTCAGATGGTCGGAATGAGGTGTTTCAAACACGGGCTGCCCGTATCGTCCTTCAACATTCAGGTCCAGTTGTTCGAGGCACGGGAGGCGCTGCTCATTTGCTTGGGCCGGCCCATGCCACAGCCATCCTCGGTGCTTTACCACCAAGACTGCAAGCGACGGACAGCTCATCAAGGCCGCAGAAAGCGTGGATGTCGACTCGACATCAGCGAAGTACCGTATGTTGAGGTAGCGAAGGTTTGGGCAGACAAGGGCGAGAAAACCTGGAAGAAATCCGCTGCTCTCACGATCAGCCTCTTCAGTCTCCGCAAGCCAATCGACCAAGACCTCCATCGTGTGGTCTGCCGGACGGATGTGTAGTTTCTGCAGCTTCAGCGAGCGAAGATTTGCAGTACCTGGAGAATGAGCGTGAACATCAGTGAGGTCGCGCGATCGCACCCAACCGGAGCCGTAACCAGGAATAACCACACGTGCCCACCGTGGCCACGAAAGTGGATTCGGTGGCGCCAATGACGGGCTGACATCAACTCGTGTAGAGTTGTCGCACGCTTGAACAATGGTTTCTGCAAAGCTGCTTGGTTTGGCCTTCACGATGGCACCGGGCGCGAGCGTAGCTGAGCAGTAACTGGTATACGTCGACGGTTTTTCAAGGAGCAGAGCCTCAAGATTGTTGCCAAGCGCCATCGCCTCCATCACTGCGGCACTTCGCTGCGAGAACTGGACATCGCCGACTTCGAGAGCCTTCCAGGATGACTTGGCGGCATCGGGATGAAACATGGCGTACGCAAGCCACGGTAGTTGTTCACGTTGAAGCAAAACGTGTGCGGACTAGTCGCATGCGGAAGTGCCGAGAGGAAAGATGCGAGAACTGCATCGGTGGCCTTTATGAGCCGAATCAGCGTGGTCTTCGCTTGTGTCGGATCGACACCCAGTAGACAGCGAACCAACTTCGCCCTTGCTGAGGTCGAAAGGGTCGCTTCCTCGGAGATGCTCATATCCAATTGGCCAATCGTCACTGGCGATCTTCTCATCAATTCGCAAAGCCGTTCAACGTCCGCGTCATCACTCAACTTGAGCAAGGGATCGAAGTTCAACTGAACAAGTCGAAATTGGAGCGTTGGAGACGCCAAAGAGGAAGTGGCGAAGGGTTTTGTCTTGAGGTCGTGGAGAATTGTCGGCACAGCTTCGCACAGCTCGACCAGGCTCTCGTTGCGGAGACGCCCGAGGCAGACATCCACGCGATGGCCAATTGTCTTCTTGCGGATGAAATAGTCGATTCGCTTTGTCAAAAGTTCGAGCTTGGTTTGGACTTGGGGATCCATGTCTTCGTCTCCAGCACCACAGAAGAGTTTCAGCCCACCGACCCAGGATTTGCTATCGCGCACGGTATCACCATCAATCATGTACCGAGGAAACGCGTGGTCACCTTGGGTGAAGAACTCCACCGAGTCGTCCAGACTGTACACGACACCGTTGTCAACACGATAGAAGTCGGAAGGGTCGAGTCGCTTGCAGTACTCGCTGAAGACGCACTTCCAGAACACCGGGTTCTCCTGACCACTATATCCTGGACAACTCGCCAGCTTCATCCACGTCACTGCAGCGGCCCGTGCAACGGAGACCTCAGCGTGATCATCAAGTCGAACCTTGAACCGGACCCACGCGACGCTGTCGATGATGCTGCTCTTCGGGCCATGGCACTCTTTGACAAGACAGACCTTGTCGAGTAGAGTCTCTCGCCAGGCCATGGCGAAGTCCCATGCTTCATACAGACTCAGCCTCCCGTCGGCAGTTCCACTTCGGTCGATCGTTTCGGACGCAATGAGCTCGAGTGGATCCAGCGGCGTAGCAGACTCAAGTGCAAGCCAAGAAGGATCTGCTGTCCGAAACGGGCCAAAGTAGTCGCGGTGTATCCGTGGTCGACGCCGGCGCGGCGGTGGTCGGCTGGATTTGTTCCCCATGCCTGCTCTGGAGAGATGCAAAATGCAAAATAACGAGTTGAGCTCTGGACGAGTTTTGATTGAGAGAGCAGGGTTGATGATCCGTAAGGTCCCTTGTTCACGCAGTAAATGATTGACTACAGTACAGTGGAAGGTTTTCGCACGACTTGAACCAGAACAGCAGAGTCCAGCTTCGAATTCTCTCGAGCCCTGAGATACGATTGTAAAAATATATCATAAACTAGAACGATTTTGAGTTCTGAGATATCTCACTTTGGTACGTACTCGCATCGTCTGAGTCATATTGCGGATCCAAAACGTTCTACACCACGTCAGGATACACCGCAAACGATGCGTCCTCAGTGATTTGCTACGGCGCAACAATCGTGTTTGGCTGCTACGCGGCAGCGTCCAGATCATTGGCGGCATCGAGAAGCTTCGTGCTGTTGAGCTCATCATAGCTTCTGCCCTTGAGCGTGTTGACTTTGATGCCGTTGGGACTTTTAGCCTATTCACTGCCAACAACGTTCGCTGCTATCTCCGTGTCTGTGCTCGTGTTGTGAGAGGCTCGTCGCATACAGTTTGTCATGTCCAAGAGCTCGGAGATGAATTTGGCGTTCCCCCACATCGAAGCACGCCAACAAAATCATAGAAGCCAAATCCCCTAGCAGTTCGCACACACGACGAATAACGTCGACCGTCTTAGTTCTCTACATGCATTGACGCTGACTTTTGCTCAGTAGTGGGTTTTCTCTAGCTAACTTGCCGTCCAGTATGGTACATAATTACGCTCAGTTATCTTCCAAGAGATCCATCTTCGTCTTCGTCATCAGAAGACTGGCATTTTGGCGTTTTTGATAGCCACTCGGACTTCGGCTCGATCGTGATCTTGCGCTTCACTCGACTTGATACGAACTGGAAGATGTGGGAAACAATCCCTCGGTCGAGTTGCGCGAGCAATACGATTCGTTTCTTTGCAGTCGCCAGAATGGCGAGATCGCGGTTCGCGATGATGCCGATGCTGAGAAAGGCTGCTACACGACGTCGTCTGGATTTGTCGTACACGTACAGGTGGTTGTCATCATACCACGGGAGTTGACTCAGGAGCTGGGACGACCACGCGTGTGTTTGCGGGTAGGAGCGAGGTAGATAGCGGTCCACGAGCACGTGGCCGCTGGTGTCAAGCCAGTTGAAGTAGCGGAGACTGGTCACGTGGGACAATACAGCAGCGATTGCGTCGTGACTGGGGCGAAACTGGTTCTGAGTGTCTGCTTGTACACGAAGTGCCGTCAAGCGGGACCACGATGAGCGGAGATGGTCAATATACGGTCCATTAAACACTTCTTGCAGGAAGTTTCCTCGAACTCTCAGGTCAAGTAGTTCGAGACGCGGGAGGTTTTGATCGCTCACATGGACCGGCCCTTTCCAGAGCCATCCGCGGTGAGCTATCGCCAAGGCTCCAAGCGACGGACAGTTCATCAAGGCCACAACAAGCGTGGATCTTGATTCGATGGCGGCGAAACCTACTATGTCGAGGTAGCGAAGGCTTGAACCGACAAACGCAAGAAAGCCTGGAAGAAAGCCACTGCTTTCACGATCAGCCTCATTTCTCCCCGCAAACCAGTCGACCAAGTCGTCCCTCGCGCGCATCGCCGGATGGAGGTTCAGCTTCGCCATCTTCAGCGAGCCAAGACTTGGACGCGATGAAGTACGAATGCGGACGTCGAAGAGGTCGCACGATCGCACCCAGCCGAAACCATAACCGGGGATAACCACGCTTACCATCGCTTCCACGCGAAGGGATTCTCCGACGTCGACGTCAGGCTGACATCAACTCGTGCGGTGATGTCGCAGCCTTGAACAATGGTTTCTGCTAAGCTGCTCGGTTTGGTCTTCACGACGACAGCAGGCACGAGCGTAGCTGAGCAATAGGTGGTATATGTCGCCGATATACCGTGGAGCAATGCCTCGAGATTGTTGCCGCGCGCCATCGACTCCATCACCGTCACGCTTTCTCGCGAGAACTGGATATCGCCGACTTCGAGAGCCTTCCAGGATGACTGGGGTGTATCGGGGTGGAACATGACGTACGCAAGCCACGGCAGATCGTGGTCGTCCAATTTGTTTGCGTCGAAGCAAAACGTGTGCGCACTTGTCGCGTGGGGTAGAGCCGACAGGAAGCATTCGAGGACTGCATCCGTGTGCTTCATGAGTCGAATCAACGTGGTTTTCGCTTGTGTCGGATCGAGACCAAGCAGGGAGCGAACCAACTTCGCCCTTGATGAGATCGATATGGTCGCGTCCTCCGAAATGTTCACGTGCAACGGCCCGATCTCCATTGGTGAGCTTGTCATCAATTCGCAAAGATGTTCAACGTCCGCGTCAGCGCTCAGCTTGAATGATTCGTCGAAGTTCAACTGGGCAAGTCGAAATTGGTGCGTCGGAGCTACCAAAGAGGAAGTGTCGGATTGGTCAGATTGGTTTGTCTTGAGCTCGTCGAGGGTCGTCGGTACAATATCGCACAGACACGGTAGGCCTTCGCTGCTCAAACGATCGAGGCATACGTCCACGCACCGATGCATTTGCTTGTTGGGGTTGAACGAATCCATGCGCTTCGTCAATTGATCCAGCTTGGTCTTGACTGAAGGATCCACGTCTTCATCTCCAAATCCGACGAAGAGTCTCAATCCGCTGACCCAGTCATCTTTAGCGGAGGCCATAACACTCCCTCCATCGACCATGTACCGAGGAAACTCGCGACCAGGCTGGTTGAAGAACTCAACGGAGTCGTCCAGACTGTAGACGATACCGTTGTCAGCACGATCGAAGTCGGATGATTCGAGTCGCTTGCAGTACTCGCTGAAGACGCACTTCCAGAACACCGGGTTCTCCTGGCCACTCTACCCCGGACAACTCGCCAGCTTCATCCACGTCACTGCAGCGGCCCGTGCAGCGGAGACTCCCGCGTGATCATCAAGTCGAACTTTGAACCGAATCCACGCGATGTTCTGGATCATGCTCGTCTTCGGACCTTGGCACTCTTTGACAAGACAGACTTTGTTGAGTAGTGGCTCTTGCCACGCCATGGCGATCTCCCATGCTTCGTACAGACTGTGTTTCCCGTTGGCAGTTCCGCTTCGGCCGCCCGCTTCCGACGCAATCAGCTCAAGTGGATCCAAAGGCGCTGCAGACTCGAGGTCCCGCCAAGACGGAGCTACTGTCAGATCCGGGGGAAATTCGTCGGTACGCAAATTTGATCGACACGAGGGCGGTGGGCGCAGCGGGGGTGGTCGGCTGGACTTGTTTCCCATACTTGCTATCGAGAAATGGAAAATACGAAATGGTGTGACCATGCGGGCACTTCTTTGGAATCACGATGCGATTAAGTTGGTTGAACCTTATCGAACCCTGATTTATGATTGATGAGGTTTTGCGCAACCTGAACCAGACGTCTACGGAACGCTAAAGTACTATAGTGTTGAGATACAGTACGTATCTCAATTCGAGGACGTCGAAGTAAACCGCCCTTTTCTAATGCGCCACGTGAACGATGTTGTGGACATACAGTATAGTAGTAGTTTCCCGTTGTCAGTCCGATTTCAAAGCTATGGGACCCAGTGGCGGCCCAAGAAGTTCAGGTAAAGATGTGCTGTCATTGTGAACTGTTTTCGACCTCGTGGATGAGATACGATTCATGATGTAGATGAACTAGACGATTCTGTGGTGCTACGCGTACCCGAATGCTTTGAGATCTCTCTCACTTAGATGAGCATTCATACGGCGGATCCAAAACGTTCTGCACCACATCCGGGTATATCGCGAACGACGCGTCCTCAGTGACTTGGTACTGCGCAAGAATCGTGTTTGGCTGCTGAGTGGCAGCGTCCAGTGCGTTGGCAGCATCCAGGAACTTCATGCCGTTGACGTCGTCGTAGCTCTTGCCCGTGAGCTCCACAAACTTGCGGATGCGGTAGTCACGAGCGAGCTTGTTGACTTTGATGCCGTCGGGACTCTTGACTTCTTCACTGTCGACAACGTTCGCTGCGATCTCTGTGTCCGTGGTCATGCCGCGATTGTTCCAGTTGGACGAGCCGATCGACAAATACACGTCGTCGATGATCACGAGTTTGCTGTGGATGTACACGCCGCGTTCTGTCTTGGTCGTGTACACTTGCACTTTGTTTGGGAATCGTTGCTGTAGCGGTGTGATCATCTCATACTGGTACTTGAGGTAGCCAGCCTTGCTGGTACTCGAACTGGCTGGCTGCGTGACGATGATGACGCGCTGTAGCTTGGGTAGTACATCCAACAGCACCTGAAGCAGCTCAGGCACGTGGATGAAGTACTGGTCTTCGATGTACACGTAGTTCTTGGCGAGCTTGAGCGCCTTGAGTCGAGCTCTGAAGATCGAGGCTTCGCCGTGAGGAGCCAATTCCTCGTAGTGATCGTAGTTGCAACTGTATGTGCGCACGATCTGGACAGCGTGGTGGCCCTTCGTTCGTTCTACGAGTAGCTCCCCCTGCTGGAGATCGTCGATATCCGAGTATGCCGGGTTTTCAAAGGGGAAGACGTTATCCAGCAGGTCTTCCAGAGGCGTCTTCTCGGCGTTCCAGCGCTGAAGAAAGTTGTTGCCGACATCACTGGCTGCAGGGCCATCAATCTTCAAGTGCGCGTCCATCCAGCCCAGCGATCCGCCTTCCTTCTCGATGTCTGTGCGCTTGCGTAGCTCGGTCTTGTCGTGGTTGATCGTGTCCCACCGGTCCCACGTGAGATCGATACCCCCAACGTAAGCCACGATGCCCTGGCTTCGCTTGATGGTGATGGTCTTCTGATGATGAGACGCCGTGATGTCTGGAAGACGATCATCAAACACAAAATACGCCTCTCCGTCCAGTGGCCCTGGCTTGATAGCGTTGACTGCCGCCTGAAAAGCCACGTTCTGGGACGACTCGAACATGTTAGTCCACCCGAGAATGTGGAAGTCCACCTTCTTGTCAGCCAGTCGTTGCAGCACAGCGACTACCTTGGTCTGGTTCAGATCTTTAGGATCAACCTGCGGCTTCAGCACGACGTCGTCGAAGGTCCAGCCCGTGATCCACACGTGCTCCTTGGCCTTGGTCGCCTCCAAATCCGCATACACTTGGTCATAGAACTCGTTGGTCGCCGCAAACGTCGTAACGGTGTTACCTTCCGTCCACACCTTGAGGCCGTTGCGCTGCACGCCATTGCGGGACTCGACCATCTCCTGTTCCGTGAGGAACCAGGCTTCGGCCTTGAGATCTGGTTGTTGAACGCTCGCGTCGGAACCGTCCGAGAGACTCGTGTCGGCTTGCATGATGAACTCGCACTTCCACTTGGAGAAGCTGAACTCGCAGAGATGGCACGGCGCACACAGACACTGCTGCGAGATGGCGTGCCACGCATTGCCGATGGAGACGCAGGCGACGCCCTGGCGTGGCGACTGCGCAGCAGGAAGCGCGGCGGCCGCGTGGAGCGAGGCTGCAACCGCGAGCGTGAGCCACAGCGCAGTCATAATGTAGCGGGTAGGCGGCGAGACGTGGAATGGAACACAAGAAGGCAAACGGTGGCGGGGATCTTGGTGTGCTTTTGACTGTGAGAAAGTTCGATAAAAATCAGGAAAGGCGAACCCACGCCATTGCCATCGTGGCGACGCCACGATGGGCCATCGTCGATGGCAGCCACGGTGGCTACATAATGTGTGTGGTCCACCGAGAAAGTGACCCAAACATCTCAAAGTTCGATAAAAATCAGGAAAGGCGCACCCACGCCAGTGCCATCGTGGCGTCGCCACGATGGCAGCCACGGTGGCTACATAATGTGTGTGGTCCACCGAGAAAGTGAACCAAACACCTCACCTTTATTTGCTAATTCATCGTATAGTCTACCGTGCTTTGACATATATGTCAGCATGTATCGGTTTGCGCAGGTGTATCCTGCATTCCTCGATTCGTGTGGTCCACATAGAAAGGCGACGCGGAAGTCACCCTGATCTGCGAACTGACGACGCCCAAAAGTGAGCAAATGGGTGACGATTTTCACCGTGATTTGCGAAAGGAAAGACACCACGTCAGGCAGTGAGAAGACATCACACCACACAACGAAGTCCAATGGGCAACGAGCCATCGCGCGTCCTTTCGCCGCGCGTGGCGCCTCCACACGCGCTTGAACTGCTTCGTTCGGACGCCAGCGTGCAGCGCGCGCTGCTCAATGGCGGTGATGTAGGCCTCGCTCTGGAGGACGCGTGGGAGATCGCGACGGCGTGGCGTCATGTGCTCGTCAACCGAGTTTGCCTGGTCGTCGACAGTGACGGACCCAGGTGCAGCATTGTCGAGAGCTACGCGTGGGTGCGGTTCAATATCGACGTCGCCAAACGGGAAGAAGCGTCACAGGCTCGAGCAGCGGCGCTGACGTGGATGGCATTGGCGCGCTGTCCAGGGTACAGCGGCCGAGAGAATCCAGTATTCTGGCGATGCGTCTTCAGTGCGTACATCACTCAAACAATGCCGTTTGCGCGACTTCAGTACCATACTGAAGTACAAAGTATCAACGACGCTATCGGGTTCTTCGACCAGCCGGGTGCCATCTTCCCTCGCTTCATGCTGTGCACACGGGCAAAGGGATACACAGAAGAATATGCCGCGGGTGTTCGACTATTCTGCGGCGTCCCAGATCAGCAGCTTCATCCAGAAGTTGAGTGGAAACTCAGTCGTCTGATGCCTCGTGTACAACCATTTTTTCAAGACACGCAAACGCCTCGTCAGGTCCAAGTGCCGGTGTGCCTCGCTGGTCTTCAAGCGTACCAATTCATGGTTGCGACATGGGGCCATCCTTACGTCCCTCTTGGTCCCCTTCTCGACCAGCTCATTCCTGCCGTGAATGCGAGTGCCACAAGTGTTTCTAGCAAAAGTTGCCAGCATCACTTCTACATCTACGGGATTGAATTTGCTAAAGGTGTCACTGTTCACACGGACGCGGAAGTCGACTTAATTCTCGGCATCGTACGACGTGATGGGATAAGCGTCAAGCTCCACGACTGGTACGACGTTCATCAGAGCGACATCTCGCTGACGGCACGATCGAACTACATAAGGTGTCTTCTCGGCCTCTCAAGTCAACGTACTGAAGCAAAAGTCACGGCAGTCCAGCTCAGCAGCCTACATTTGCCTTCGTTCATGTCCGCGCTGCCCTTCGTTACCCAGCTCCACTCCGTGTTTCTCCGTTCCGACGAAGGCGAGTCCCAATTCAACGATGTCGACCTTCCGTGGATCGCTTTCGCTTTATTCCATCCCGATACAACGACCTCAACCTGGCGCTCGCTGTTGCTCGACAACGTCTCGATATCAGAGCAGACCATCTTGGTTTTGAAAAAGATGGCGCGAGGCAACAATCTACTCCCGATACTCAACCACACGACGCCAACCAGCGACGCATACTACAGTGCAGAAATCGGGCCAGGTGCAGTCGTGAAATCGGAGCCGAGAGATGAATCGGACGATATTCCACACGGTTCCCGACGACTCGAGATATGCGGCGTTTCGTCGACTGATTCGGCGACGTGGAGCAAGTGGGTTGCTGTGGTTGTTCCTGTCTACGGACTCGCTTGGATCCGATCTCGAGACCTTGTGAATGTGCAAGCGCGGTCGCCGTCTTCTTCAGCGCTGGGCAGCCTCATATTGTGGAACGAGAGCAATGCAACGGGCACAGATGCCAATCTCCTCCCGGAGTTCATCGCGCCACTA